>PVIR01041799.1:0-12567 GCA_004026965.1 Petromus typicus | reverse complement strand
GCGCCTGTCTTGCAAGTGCAAGGACCCGGGTTCAATCCTCAATAACCACATACCATACTGGGTGTGGAGACTCACACCCACCAGCAACCAGTACCACATACCACAGTGCCGGGAGTGGTGGCTCACGCCTGTAATCCCAGCACTCGGGAGGCAGAGGCAAGAGGATTGCTGTGATATGAGTTGGAGGTTGAGCTCAGGGCCAGCCTGAACTACAAAGTGAGATCCTGTCTCAAAAAAAAAAAAAAAAGAAACTATACTTTGGGCTGGGGATTTAGCTCAGTGGTTCTGCAAGGTCCCAGAGTTTGATCCCCAGTAACCACATACAACAATGTGGGGTGTGGTGACTCACGCCCAACAGCAATCAGGACCACATACCACAGTGCTGGCCTTGGTGGCTCACGCCTGTAATCTCAGCACTTGGGAGGCAGAAGCAGGAGGCTTGCTGCGAGTTCAAGGCTGAGCTCAGGGCCAGCCTGAACTACAAGGGCAAGACTCTGCCTCAAAAACAAACAAACAAACAAACACAAGAAGCTATACTCCAAAGAATTGTGCTTGAAGTGCTTCCAGATGGTCTCAGATTCAGAGTTAAACCTGAAGGAGTTCGGGAGGGAACATGACAACATCTTCCACCCGCCCTTCCTGCAAGCCAAGGATATCAATTTGAATGGTGAGTATAGTATGAAATTGTTGTTTGTGATCAACTCGGCACATTTTACAACTTTTTGGTGAACACACTAGGAAAAATCACTGGGGCTTCTGGTAAACTATGCACATTATACAACCTTTTTTGGGGTTTGTTTTTTTTTTTTTTGAGACAGGGTCTCGCTTTGTGGTTCAGGCTGGCCCGGAGCTCAGCCTTCAACTCACATCACAGCAATCCTCCTGCCTCTGCCTCCCGAGTGCTGGGATTACAGGCGTGAGTACCACGCCCAGCACTGCGGTATGTGGGACTGGTTGCTGCTGGGTGAGTCTCCACGCCCAGTATGGTATGTGGTTACCGGGGATTGAACCCGGGTCCTTGCACTTGCAAGACAGGCACCGGAACCACTGAGCTAATTCCCTGGCCCTATACAACCTTTTTAATGATGAAATGATTAGTTAAGGGGAGCTTTGGGAGGTTTGGAATACATTATTAGTATTTCTATTATTTCTTGAGAAAAAGTCTTGACTTATAACCAATTCTTGTAAACAAACCAACTTTGTAAGTCAGCGGTCTACTGAAGATATTTTGGTCCTGGCAACTAAACACCAGAGCTTCACACATACTAGTCACGCATGCTTCAATTGATGGTCATTACTAAGTCCTAAATATTTTAATTTATTCACAGCAGTTATACTCACCAGATGCAATGTTATGCTTCAATTCATGTAGACACTGTGCAAAGAGAAATGAACTAATTAACACAGCCATGACTTCATATACTTATCATTTTGGAGGTGGGAAGATTTAAAAACCACTGTCTTTATAACTTTAAAATGTACATTATTTGCCAGTTACTCAGGAAGCTGAGTCAGGAAGGTCTCTTGTTCTCAGGAGTTCGAAACCAGCGCTGATCACATGGCAATACCTATAAAAATAAATGATCTAGGGCTGGGGATTTAGCTCAGTGGTTCCGGCGCCTGTCTTCCAAGCGCAAGGGCCTGGGTTCCATCCGCGGTAACCACATAACAATACTGGGAGTGGAGACTCACCCCAGCAGCAACCAGTACCACATACCACAGTGCCGGGCGTGGTGGCTCACGCCTGTAATCCCAGCACTCGGGAGGCAGAGGCAGGAGGATTGCTGTGATCAAGTTTGAGGTTGAGCTCAGGGCCAGCCTGAACTACAGAGCGAGACCCTGTCTCAAAAAAAAAAAAAAAGATCTATAAAAAAATAAAAATAAATGACAAAAATAAATTAAAAACAGCATCCATCTTTCTTGACCGTAGTCACCTTATTGCACAGGGATACCAGATAGTGTCCCTCCCTACTGAACACTGGAAGTCCTCTTGACCATTCTAGCGTGGCAGGACCTCAAATGCTGTCACGCCAATCGGTACCCAGACCAATCATTCCCAGCGCACAGGGTTCTCAAGCCCTATTTTAGAGATGAGTGAGACTCAGGAGGAAGAAGCAGGCAACTTGATTTGCCCAGCAAATCCAGGACTGGAAACTGAACCTTCACTTCCACAGCGTATTCCATCGCGTAAGAGCAACACCCGTCCAGGACACAAAAGCATCCCGGGAGACTCGATCCTCAAAGGTTCAACACACTCCCTCTAGACTGCTCGCCTGCGGGACACTCCAGCTCGAGGCACTGGCCGAGGTGCGCAGGCGTGGAGCGCCGCCCCGCCCCCGACCCCCTCCACGTGCGGCGCACACCTCGTGCTCCCCTCGGTTGAGCTCGGCTCGCGCCTCCCTCCCTCCCTCCTCCCGCCCCTCCGGTCCCGGCCTCCCATTGGCTGAGGGCTTCGTCCCTCGGACCGCAGCCCGGCAGGCCCCCGACAGGTCGGAAGTCCCGCCCTGCGAGCGGTGGTCCTTCCCGTGGATTGGCCCAGTTGATTGTCCATCTGGGCGGCGGGCCCGAGTCGGCGTCGGGGGCCCGCGGTCGGTGAGCGGACCCGGGCTGGCGGTGGTTTCCGGTTCCGCGGGGCTGGCGGGCGGGCTGGCGGCCCGGAGTGGCGGCGGTGGCGGCGCCTGACAGACAATGAAGGCCGCGAGGAGGCGTTGAACGGCGGCGGCGGCGGCAGCGGCGGCGGCGAGAGACGCGGGGCCCGGGGGCGGGGCGGGGCGCCAGCCATGGACAATCAGGTGAGGAGCGGCCGCGCTGCCCGGCCGAGCCCGCCCGCCCCTCCTCCCTCCGCTTGCCTGCCTGGCCGCAGCCTCCCCGCCCGTTTTGTGCGCGCCGGTTGCTCCCCCCGGCCTCGAAGTGGGGCGGGGCGCCCCTCCCCCACCCGCGCCCCCTGCCCCCCTGGGGAGTGCGGCCTGGCCCTGCGCCCTTTGGGACGCGCCTCAGAAACCCAGTGCCATCTAGAGCTCCCTGGAATGGCCGTGGGGATTCCAGTTCGACCCAGAACCCCTTGGGAATCTCCCGGGAACCCCGGTCCAACCCAGAACCACTCAGGAGGCCGCTGGGGACCTCCAGCTCCGCCCAGAGGCACTGCGGACAGCTCTGGGGACGCGAGGCCAGCCCGGCGCCCCCGCACACTCCCAAGATTCGGCCTGAGTTCTGCCCCTCTCGTGGTATGACCAGGCCTTGTCTTCCCTTCTCTGTACCCCAAGTCGCCTCAAACTCCATAAACCCAACCTGCTGCCTATCCCCCCTTCCTCCTTAGTGCCCTACGCCCTCCAACACAGGTCCGCCTAGGCCGCTTCTCCCTAGTCCCCTGCCGTGGCTGCCATCCCGCCCCGACCAGCATCTCTTTCTCCTCGCACCCCAGCCAGAACCTGAGCTCCCTCATCTTCCTGGGACCCGAGCTGCCATCTTTTGCCACAAGGTCTCAGGCCTATTTAGAACGTCCCTCCCCTTCGGACTTGGCTGTGTGACCCACTGCTGCCTCGGGGGCCCCTCTGGCTATAGACCCTAGTCGTTTTCCTTTGCTCCTCAGGGCCTGGCGCCTGCCTCTTCTAC
Organism: Petromus typicus; assembly: GCA_004026965.1. Lineage (NCBI taxonomy): Eukaryota > Metazoa > Chordata > Mammalia > Rodentia > Petromuridae > Petromus > Petromus typicus. The sequence goes on along the minus strand of PVIR01041799.1, from coordinate 8,955 downwards.
CTTCAGACTCTCTTCTCCTAGATCCCGACTAGGGACTGTTTCTTCTCTGACCTGATTCATCCTTTAGCCACTGGCCCCTCCCCTTCACTTTCCAGTCCTTCCCCAGCATCTTAGAGACAGTCTGGACCCACGGTGGGTCCCCCACCTCCTACTCGTGTGGCACCCCCGCCCTCGATTTGGAAGCCTTGCCGTTGCCAGTCCTGTTGGTTCCTGTGGACCCAAGGCCTTCCGGGCTCCTGACACCCAGCCCTGTGCTGTCTGCCCTCTCCAGCACCCAGGCCCTTTCCCCTTGTCCTCAAACTCAGCACCACTGCTGTTTCCGGCCCAGGACCACTTCTTCATCTTCCCAGCCTCTTCTGGCTTCCAGGGGCCCCGTGGCCAGGGAGGCGGGTATTGTGGGGCTGTGGGGGTGGCAGCCAAACTCTGCTTGGAGCCAGGGCAGGTTAGGGCGTCCCTGGCTGCTGGCGCCACGGAGGCGGCTCTGCCTGCTAAAGCACTGTGGAGCTGTGGTTTGTGGGGTGGGGGGGAGGGGGGGACAAGGGACTGTCCTGCCCCTCCCCCCATCGGTGGCTCTGGATCACTGAGGCAGGTGTCTGGTGCTTCTGGCTTCCGTTCTGTCTTCAGTGTGGTGGTCTTTGTCGTGAGAGGTGAGGAGAGGTACGCAGCATGCAGTTGGTGGATTTTTCATAAACCCTCAAAGACATAGAGCGTGCTGCCTCTGTTAACCCAGTGAAGTGTCCCTTGAGCACCTGCCGTTCGTGAAGTCCAACCCTGGGAAGGTCTCCTTCAGTTCCACAGAGGCACAGAGTATGGCCTGTGCTCCAACCCCTGACCTCCAGAGTGCCCTGGGCGTGTCAGCGTGACATGCTAAGCCCTGGGTGTCTGGGCGGCTGTCATTCAGATAAGTGGGATGGGGGGAAGAAGGAGCATTGTTGCTCTGTTGACATAGAGAGATGAAGGCCCCACTTTGGGGACATTGGCTGTGGAGAGCTGGCTTTGTCTGCACCACCTAGTATGCCACTTCTAGTACGTGTGGCTATTACAAACTTCAGCCAGGTTACGTGAAAAATTCAGTTCTCAGTCACACCCACCACCTTCTGAGCACTCAGTAATCACCACTCGCCCGCTATGGTACTGACACTTCCATCCTCCCAGAAAGTTCTGGGTCTAGGCCCTTATGTGTGTGAAGGTGTGGAGAAAGGGTACACAGATTCCGAGTCCAGTCCTCCTCTTACCACTTTCATGCGCACTTGGGGGACACCTGGGGCGCAGTCCTTTGCTCACTGAGTGAGAACTTTGGGGAGATGAGGGAGGGAACAGTCACTGACCAGGTAGGTGGTTGCTGCAAGTGTCCAGAGTTGCACAGAGATAGCTTTGACTCTGGAACCTCCCTCCCCTGCCACCGAGGCCCCAGGCCTGTAAATGCCTCATTGTAGCCACAGCACGGTCTCCCCTGGGTGCACTCGGGCTTCTGGAGGCTTTGATGCTCTTTTACCTGTTGAGCTCACTTTCCCTGAGGACTCGCCCAGCTGGGAAGTGGGATTTCCGTCCTACCTTGGGCTCCCACTTTCTCCACACTGGCATCTTTTCTTCCTTCTGGCCTGGGAAGAGTCTGGTTGTTGCTGCCCCAACCTACCCACACACTGGCCGCGCTCTGCACCCCACGTCTCTGCTGGTGCTGTCTGTGGCATTTGTGTTTTCCTTGGCAGGCGGTGCGTGAGATCTCTGCTCACTTAGGGGTTGTCTGGGAGGAGTGTGGTTCTATCTCCAGGCCTGAGTGAGGAAGGATTGGGTTAGAACTTGGGTGAAAATTGAGTGGCTCCTGGAAAGATGGGAAGAGATTGGGCCTCCTGCAAGCAAACTCGCCCAGAGAGCAGCTGCGGGGGTCCCTTGCTTTAAAAGGCCTGGGAGTATCCCTTTGATGACCTGGCCTGCGACAGGGTGGCAGCCTGCTGATGAGGGGGTGGGTCACTGCTTGCTCGTTCTTCTCATAGCCTGCACGGATTGACTCAGCCACTGCCTTGTGACTGGGCTGCTCCTCGAGGGCAGGCTTGTGTCTGATGTTGGTGGCCATGAGGAGCCCCAGGGCACTGGTTTTATATGAGGAAATTGAGGCCCAGGAGAACATACCCTGATGGGCCAGCTGGAGCCCAGTTGGATTCTTCCTCTGCTCCCTCTGATCTTTTCCCCTAGGCCTCTGTTGAAAAGCTATCAATTAGCCAGTGTGCTAAGCCAGGGTAACTGACTTACCCCAACTCTTGACTTTCAAAGTGCTGTGGAAGTGAGCCTGCTACTTTATACCGTCAGGTTGGTGAGGACGGAGACGCACATCCTCTTTCCTTTAATGTGCATTAGAGTGTCTAATGCTGGGTTTTGCATTTTGCTCTAAGAGTAACCCGGACTCGGTCTCTGCAGCCAGGCCATCCTGACCAAGCGACAGATGCCCTGAGTGGGTTTGTGCACATTAAAAATTCTTCCCCAGGACTGCTCCCGTAACTCCCAGAGAAAGTTGAGAGGCTCCTGGCCGTGATGTACTCACTGTGGCACCTGGTGTATAAACAGCCTGGCCCAGGGATATGGCAGTGAAGGGTTACGGATGATGTACTCGTCTGTGAGGTCTGCACACCTGCCCTCAGTGTTTCCAGACAAGTCTGTTGCATGCCTCCTCCTCCTCTTGTCATTAACCTCGTGCCCTGTGTCTGCAGGACAAGGGTAGATAGAGCCAGGAAAGGGTGGAGGTGTTGGCCGCTGGCCCCTGTGTACTGTGGTGAGAGTCAGGCCTGGTCCTGCTGCCAGTGAGCATACTCTGGCTCTGGCTTTGTCCCTGCCTTTCAGGCAGGCAGTGCCCTGTGGACAGAACGGTCAGTGAGGGATGCCTACCCTTTGGCTTCCTGTCTCCTGATCTAATTAAGTGGCCTTCCTGAGAGCCCCTGTCTGGGCCTGGAGGCAGAAGGTGTGGCAGAGCGCCCTTGGTTTGCTTTTTTGCCATGGCTCCGAGTCACTGCCGGGGCCCTGACACTTACCCCAACCCGGGCACATGTGGAGCCTCGCTGTGTCTAGTAGGCCCCGAGCCAGCTGAGGCTGAGGAAGACCAGATAGCGCCTCTGCTTCTGAGAGGGCTGAGTACTACAAGGAGTCAGACCAGCTGTCCCGCTGGTCACGTGTGACCCCCAGAAAAGGGGGCATTTGTGATGGGAATTCCCACCAGAAAATCCTCAGGGCCCGTACAGGTTAACGAATTGCTGAAGACTTGGCATCTGCAGCCTAGGATTATGGTAGGTCTCAGGGGAAGCCAGATGGCACAAATGAATAAGGGCTTGGAATCGAGGAGAGCCGTCTTCCCTGTGCCAGGCAGAGGCCAGTTCAGTCCCTACCTGGAGAGAGCTGTTCTCTGCACAAGGGAACAGTTTGGGAAGCCCCCTAGTATCTGTCTGGCTAACAGCTTTAGGGTTCTGGCCTTGTGTTCTACATACCTTCTGCCAGCTGGCCTGGACTGAGGGCAGCGGCCCAGGTGAGGCTCCTGCCTGAGCTTCTGTGTCCCCGGATGACATTCGGGGTCCCTGGGCTCCCATCTGTCATTGACTTGCAGGTAATTTTCTGGAAGAAAGGTGGGTGTCACTCTGCATGCATGGAAGGCTTCCCTTTATGCTGGGCTCTTCCTGGGGAGTGGGTGGCAAGGTGATCCTTAGCTATGCAGAGAAGTGGCAGTCATCCAGCCCCTGATGTCGCCTGCAGCCCGCCTGCCAGCGCTCTGCGGCTCCTGCAGTGTGACCTCCAGGCAGCAGGAGGAGCTTAAGTGGGACGGAGAGTGGCTCCTGGCAAGTGAGAGGCATTCATTGTAGGGCTGGGCTCCGGGGTCTCCAGCCAAGCGTCATCGGTTAGCCTCAGAGCCAGGCGCCCTTCTGGAGAAGCAGCTGGTTGGTTTGGCGGCCACAGAAGGAGCCCAGGTAGAGTAGAGGAAGGAGGGATGTGGCCCTGGCCTGTGAGGTTGGCCAGCTGTGCTGATAAGTCACCATGACTTGACACGTGAGAGGTCGGCAGTGCCACACATCGCCCTGGACTCCAGTTCGCATAGCTGGACATCCTCCCGAGTCAGGGCTCCTCTCTTAGGCCTTGTTGCATCTGTGTTCTCCAGTGCACTTGCTGCCTGTCTGCAGCAGGGAGTTGGGCCCCTCCCCGGAGCCCGTCGTGTCCGGCATGTGCAGGCGCAGGCCAGGATCTTTGGCTCTGTTGGCCTAGTCTGCAGCTCAGTGTGCCCCACGTGGAGGTGTTGAGGCTGTGCTTGGCGTCAGCCGCTGGGGCATAAATATCACCAGTGCTTTGGGCACAGCCTCCGGGCTGCAGAGATTACCCAATGCCACCTGGAACCTCCCTGTTTACTTTGGCCCCTGCAGCCCAGTTTGGTGCCCGTGTTCTCCCTCCGTGGTAGAGCCATGGTCTTGATCTTTCACGGTCTCAGCTCGCCACCTGCCTCCCTGGAGCAGTGGTTCTCTGTTGTCCAAAATGCCAGGCAAGCAGCTGAGGGCTGAACGGTTGCACTGGCAAATACTCAGCTCCAAAGGGGCAAATCCCATTCTGCCGAAGTTAACTCCCGAGGAACCGAAGTTGACGCTTTCTGGTTTTGGCGGTATTCTTCTCTATCTTCTCCTTCCCTGTTCTCCTTTTCCTCCTCCTCCTTTTCCCCTTATGCCCTTTCTTCTCTTTGAAATTTCTTGTCTTCATCCTCCACTTACAGTGTTACCACTGTGTGGTTCAGCCCAGCCTTGAACTTAGCGCAGTCCTCCTGCCTCAGTTTCCTGAGTGCTGAAACAACAGGAGTGCGCCGCCATGCCAGCGGCAGGTTGGCCTTTCGCTGTGACCCTCCCAGCTGCTCAGGGGACAGGTCCCGTTTCTCAGGATGGGCGAGGCAGAGGCCAGCTGGTGTCGGCGTGTAGGGCAGCTACAGCCCAGTCCTTTGGGAAGCTTGGAAGTATGTTTGGGTTTGTTTGTTTTTGCTGGGCATCCCCCACGCCCAGCCGTGTTCAGATGGGTGCCTGTGGTTGATCTGAGGGTTACTTAGTTACCTGCACGGTTGGTCCTTAGCTTTGGCTTCCGGGAGATCTTTTCACTCGCGTGTTCCTCAGGCCTGCCCTGTGTGAGTTCAGAGACCTCCTCTCCCCCTTGCTTACCATTCCTGCTGCAGCTACCAGCCCTGCGCTGGGTCTTGCCTTTCCCGAATGCCCTCTGTTCTCAAATCTTGCTGGTTCTTCCTAATATGATCTGTTAATTCTCTGCCCAGTTTCTCCCTGTGCTTGCCTTCTAGTAGGCTGCTCCTCCCCACCTGCTTCCTTTCTGGTTGTGCTGGGGATGGAACTTGGGAAGTTATGCTAGTGAGCTGCATCCTTAGCCTGTTTGACTTTTAATTTTGAGTCTACAGCCATAATGCTTCTGATCTCATCTGACTTTTAATTCTGAGTTAGAGCCTTGCTAAGTTGCCCAAGCTAGTCTGGAACTTAAATCCTCTTTCCTCAGCCTCCTGAGTGGCGGGGATGACAGTTAAATGCCACTGCGCTGGCTTACCTGCTGCTTTTGCTTTTTTTTTTGAGACAGGGTCTCGCTATGTGGTTCAGGCTGGCTCTGAACTCACTGTAGCCCAGGCTGGCCTGAAACTCGCAGCGATCTTTCTGCCTCTGCCTCCTGGTGCTGGGATGACAGGTGTTTGCCCCACACCCGGCTCTCTGTTTGCTGCCTCCTCCTTCCTGTCTTTAGTGTGGTCTGTGTGCAGACTGTGGGAGGACTGTTACTCCAGCGTTGCTCCTTGTATCCACCCTCTCCTGGTGTCATCGTCGCGCCCAGTCTGGACCCCTGTCCTGGAGCTGGCTGCTCCTCTCAGTGCCCTCATCAATCCCTGCTCTGTCTTGGGAGCCCAGAGGCTCCATTGTTCTGGGCCAAGGGGGGCTGCTTCTATCCCATTTCTCTTTTATAAATTCATTTTTTAAATGGACAGAAGTTGCATATACTTATCATGCACTGTTTGTTTTTAATCGGAAAAACTGCCCTGTGCCTTATACCTGGCTGGCTGAGTTCCTGGAGCCCTTTTGCTCTCCCCTTTCCATCCCGAGTGCCTGACATGAGCGTGTTCTGGTTAGGTTGGTCCAGTCATGCTGACAATTCTGTGTACCATGCTTTCAGGACAGGGTGAGGAGAGCACCATGTGGTCACCTCCAGGGCTGGGGCGCGGGGAGTTGGCAGTGCTGACTGGTGTCCTGTGTGGTGGCCAGAACGGGTCCTCAGGAGTGACTGGCCCCCAGCTGGGCTGGAAAGGTAGAATTGGCCCAGTGGAGAAGAGGCTCGAGCCCCCAGGCGAAGGGGCAAGAGTGGGCAGCTGAGCTGGGACACAGGGTGGGGCGTTTCCCATTTGCTTAGTTCTAGGACCCGAGACACTGCTCGTGACACTGCCCACATAGTCAGTGCCGCTTCGTGTACACATGCATGCATTCATGTGTGCCAGTGTATGCAGGGAGGGGGCCCTGTGGGGAGCGCACTCTGGACTGTGCCCTGCCAGCTGCCTTCTGACTTGGAAGGAGGGGAGTCAGGGTGGAGCTGGGAGGTGGGGTGCAAGGAGCCTATGCTTCGTCCCCAGAGGGTGGCACCGTGGGAGTGGGGCCAAGGTGCCCCACCAAGAGCGAGCTGGTGGCAGAGGTCTGGACAGAGGTAGACTCAGGATGAAGGAGGTGGCGGAGGCAAAAGGCGCGGATGGAGCCCTGTGGCCCTGCCACAGGGCAGCCCCGCGGGGGAGGGCATACAGCTCGGAGGAGTTGCCCTGGTGATGTGGCGCTTGTGCCCTGGCTGCCCCTCCAGCTTATCTGGCACTTAGAAACAAGTGTCTGCTTGGCCCGTGTCCTTCTGTAACACTCATGCATTTGATACAAGGTATCAGGACTGTGTCTATTAAAAGTCAGGAGCTTTTACAAACCAGAGTGGATGTTTACAACAGGTTTCCCACGGCCAGCCTCGGTTGCCCGAGGTGTGAAGAGTGCTCTGGAGGCTGTGGCTTTGAGCTCAGTGGAGGAGAACGGGCCTCAGCCATCCTGCACGTCAGGGCACCGTGTCAGCCTCACACTCTCCGCGGAGGCTGTGGGGCTCCCTGGGCCCGTCACTGGCGGGTGTGTGCTGGCTGCTGCTTTTCCATTGGGGGCACCCAGTGCTGTGGCAACTGAGACCCGTGGTTGCTGGTGACCTTGGGGTAAGAAACCTGCTCTGTCGTGCGTGTGTGGAGCGGAGGTGGGTGCTTTGCAGCGCCCTCGGGCCGTGGGCACGCAGGCAGGGTCCAGGGATGAGCTTGGCCTCTGCAGCTGTAAGCCTGAGTCTGGAGCCTACTCCTTCAAGGTGGGCAGCTGCTCTGAGAGCCTCTGTGTCCCTCTGCAGTGCTGCAGGCTCGCAGTGTCGCTGTGCTTGGAGAGCTCTCCCCGGGGAGCAGGTAGATGGCATTGTCAGCTCCCTGTGGTCAGAGTGCTGAGAGGGCGAGGCCTGGTGCAGCACAGTGGGGTGGGGTGGTGCTTTCTCTGGGGCCAGCGATGGTCTCCCTCCAGAGACGGCCTTCGGGGCTTTGCGTGAGTGGGTGTCCCGGGGAGGAGCACGGCTGCATGTGGGACAGAAGGCATGGAGATGCAGGCAGGAGCACCGCTGCCTGGGACTCTGTGATCTTCTGTGGCCCCCTCGCTGCCTTGGAAGAGGCACTTGCAGCCGGTGGCCGCCCCAACTGCGCTCCAAGCCCTGCCTTCACTCACCGCCCACCTCTCTCCCTGCAGTGCACTGTACAGGTCAAGTTAGAGCTGGGACACCGCGCTCAGCTGCGCAAGAAGCCCACCACGGAGGGCTTCACCCATGACTGGATGGTGTTTGTCCGCGGCCCTGAGCAGTGCGAGATCCAACACTTTGTGGAGAAGGTGATCTTCCGGCTGCACGACAGCTTCCCCAAGCCCAAGCGTGGTGAGTGGCCCTGCCGCAGTCCCATCTTCCTCATGCCAGGTGCATGCGGTGCCCAGCCAACCTCTGGTGGCCGTGTCATGCTCCATGTGACTTGGCTGCAGGTCCACATGCTCATGGAGTGCTGCCCCTCCCCAGCTGGCATGTCAGCTGGCAGGACCGTGAGTCTCCAGGTAGAGCTGCTCTGAGAGGTCGCAATCTCTAGTGGGTGGGGGTCACTGGAGCCAGCTGTGTATGTATAATCTGGAACTCATGGGTCCTACTAGGGTGCCATCCTGAGAATTCATAGTTTTTAGGGCAGAAAGAGTCAGAGGGGGAGCTGTCACCCCCGTCTGGTGCCTTGCATGGCTCCCTTCCCTGGGTCACTGTTGCCTGCTGCTCTATACACACAGTGCCCATTTGTACCCCACATGTCTCCACTATAGCAAGTAACGCTGGGCTTCCTGGAGGACACCGGTGGGACTCATCCAATGTGGTTCAGGGATGACTTCTGTTGGGGGGACCTCCCAGGGAAGATGCATTTGGTAGGGATTTGAAGACAGGTCAGGGGTCTCTCCTGAGCTCCACCGGAGCCAAGGGGTATCTTGATTTTAACACCATTGAGTCCCTGGTGTGAGGCTCTGGCCTGGCATCTCTTGGGATTCTGCAGTTTTTTTCCTTTGCAGTGCTGGGGTTGGAACCCAGGGTCAGTTGTATGCCAGGCAGGTGCCCACCAGTGAGCCATACCCATTCCTCCCCAGGGAGCCAGCTTGCCTTCCTCCACCCTTTGTTCCTCCTGCCTCCTTCCCTCTTCCCATCCCCACCTCTCTGCCTCTGCCTCCTTCCTTCTTTTCCTTTCTCTCTCCCACCCAGGACCACCACGTGCCCAGTGAATGCTCTACTTCTGAGCTGCATCCCTTTTCAGTAGCATTCCCGATGACCAGAGTGTGTGGCCGCCCCAGCGGTACTGCCAGGGCGGGTGTGTCTTAGCAGAAGGGAAACCTTTCT
>PVIR01041798.1:0-12570 GCA_004026965.1 Petromus typicus | reverse complement strand
CATAACAATACTGGGTGTGGAGACCCACACCCAGCAGCAACCAGTACCACATACCACAGTGCCGGGCGTGGTGGCTCACGCCTGTAATCCCAGCACTCGGGAGGCAGAGGCAGGAGGATTGTGATGTGAGTTTGAGGCTGAGCTCAGGGCCAGCCTGAACCACAAAGCGAGACCCTGTCTCAAAAAACCTAAAAAAACCCCAAAAAACAAAAACAAAGAAACCCAAATGCTCAAGGATCCAAATGTTTTCCAAATACATTTTGTCTATATTGAACATGCCGAGAATCTTTTCCTTTTTAATATTCTCCAACCAATACTGTACAGAAACGATTTACTTGGTATTGTTTCAATATTCTATAGTATTTCTTGTACTATGTTATAGCAATCTATAAGTGATTTAAAGTACATAGAACAATGTGTGCAGGTGATGAGCATTAACTTCACTACTTCATTCAAGCACCTAGAGATTTATGTACTTGGGGAAAGGCCTGGAAGCAATCCTTCATGATATGTATATGTAGATACCCTTGAGGTTCCAGTAGGATAATGAAACTAGCTCTAAAGCTAAGGTGATCTAGACAACTCTCTTTATAAAACTTACACCCAGTGAAAAATAGTTTTGCAAAAATTTTAATTTTCTACTAAAACAAAGAGCACCCTTTACCAGAATATAATAAATACTCAACATAAAATTCTTAACATCCAGCATCCAGTAAAAATTATCATGTATATAATACACACAAATAAATATGGACAATAAATAGTGCCTGAAATAAACAATAAATTACAGCTACAAGTATGCTCCAGAGCCTAAAGAAAAATGTGAAATATGTTTTTTAAAGTATGGATATAGAAGAAAATTAAATAGAATTATGGAATTAAGTATATAACTTCTGAAATTAAAATCTCACTATCTGAAATTCATGGTTGAAAAAATACTATAAAAGATCATGAACTTTAATAAAGACAGAAAAGAAATTTTGTTTCTTTTTCAAAGAATCACACAGGAAGGACACTAAATTCACAGTTGTAGTGTAGTATGAGTTTTATTAAACTTCCCAAAAGAAATTGAAGTGATAGAAAAAATGTCTAAAGAATTATGACAGAGATATGGAAACAAAGTGCTTATATAGAGGGAGCATGGTGGTTGTAGTTTGGTTAGAAGAATGGGAAAAATAAGAATTAAGTTGTGTCATACACTGGTGCAAATTCTCATTGTTGAGTGTGATCATCATGTGTATATATAAGGTACCAATAATGATTCAAATTTAAGAATTTTTTTATCAAAACTATGAAATTATATGTTCTAGAATTTCAAATAGCATCAGATAAATACACAAAAAACATTAAAAAACAAACAAAAATAATCCTTACAATCATCCTGAAAAAAGAAGGCACATGCATAAGAATCAAAATTTGAAGACTGTAGTGCTTTTGAGAAAATATACATATTACAAAAAAATAAAATATTATCTCTAAAGAACTAAAATATAATCTGATAATTTAGATTCCTATACCTAGCAAAACAATCTATTGGAAAGTATGATGAGTTGTAATATTATTCCATGAAGAGAATTGACAAAATTTTTTTCAATAGGTTTGTATAAAAAGGAAATTTAAATTACTATATTCAAAGTGCTTAAGATTTATAAGGGAAAAATATGGTACTATTTAGAAAATAAGATCTATTAGAAAGTTGATGTACATCAGAAAATGGTAAATGGTATAGAAGGTGTTTTGGTAAAAACCTGAAAAGATATTAATGATATATCATTGCATTATAAATAACGCAGAATAGAATATTTGAAGCTCAACTACAACAAATTAAAGTCATCCACTGAGGGGTTACATACAAAAAACAGATATAGTTAATAATTTTTAAACAGAAAGTAAACAGAAATACTAAAAACTATTTAATTTTAAAAGGAGAACAAAGTACTTATGGAACTAATTTCACTTTTGCATAATGCACAAATTTCAAACTTAAATTCAGAGATATCTTACCTTCATGGATCAGCATACTTAATATGATCAACACAGCAGTATTATTCAGAGTCTACCTATTCAAAATTCTGATAGTTTCTTTTCTGTTAATCAAAAAAGATGATCCTGAAGTTCATGTGAAATTAGTGTAGATGTAAAATAGTTCCAAATACTCGCCCATTGATCAGCAAAAATAATCCTCAAATTCTTAGGGTATTGACGTAGATTTTACAGTGAAAATTGTGTAAAAAATAATTTAAAGACTCACAATTTCTAATTTTAAACTTACTGAAACAGAGTACAGTAATCAGTGTAGATGAATGTCTAAAACCTGAAAATTCAGAAGTACACTCATGCATAGGAAACTGTTTTCCAACAAGGGTTCCAAGATTATCAATGAAGAAAAGAACTGATTCTTAAAAACAATGCATATAATTTTATATATAATACTCATATGTAAAATAAAATAAGAACTCTGTTTTAAACCACACAAATTACTATTTCAAGATGTATTAACAAACAAAATATAGCTATAAAACTCTTAATAGAAAACATAGAGGTAAGTATTATTGAACTTAGTTTAGACAAAGGATTTTCAGTATTTAATTTAAATAATTATTTTTAAAAATAAAATAATTTTTACAATGCAACAATGAAAGAGAACTCTATTAAAACTTTGATTGAGGTTTTTCCCAAGAAAATTCCCAGGTAACAAACAAATACAAAGAAATATGTCCAAAATTTGTAGTCATTAAGAAAATCCTAATTCAGATTTCAAGGATATACTACTTAATGCTGATTATTTAGTTCATTGTAATATTAATTTCAAAGAGAAAATGCAAAAGTTCGCAAGAACTTGAAGAGATTGGAATCCTTATGTACTGTAAAATTTCCAACTGATTTCTTTCAGTTAACAATATGTACTTAGGCTTTACCTTTCTTTTCATGGTTCATTACTTTTTACTGTTGTATAATATTTCATTATAGGTTCACCACAGTTCGGCTCTCCATTGGACTTTTGAAGTACATATTAGATTATTTCAAACTTTGAACATGATGATTAAAATTACAAACATTTCCAGATAAAATTTTATATGGAATTAAGTTTATAGACCACTTGGTAAAAATACAATCTTGTGATTACCACATTCCTTGCTAAGATTTCTAAGGAACTTTCAGTAAACAAAGTAGCTATCCTACTTTCATTCCCACTATGAAAGAGATTCCTTTTCTTCTATATCCTCACAGTAACTGTGGTTGAAAGTTTGTTTTTGTTTGTTTAATTTTTAACTTTTATAATTGTTGTGTAATTATAACATTATTTTAAATTTCAATTTTCTGAAAAAGATTTTATTGAACACTTTTGCATATAATCATATCATTTGCATAAATTATTTGTAAAGTTGTCTTTATAGATCTTTTGTTCACTTTTATATTTTGTTGTTTTTCTTATTTTTAGCTTTAACTGTTTTTATAGATGTTCTTTATCAAACTAAATTAATACTCTATTCCTAAATTACTGGAAAGTTTGTTTTTTTATGGATTTGTGATGAGTTATACAGTCAATGCTTTAGACTGCTTTGAAGAAAACATTATTTTCATCTTTATCCTGTTGACATATCTGATCATATTGATTAACTACTGAGTATTGAGCTAGTCTTGCATACTTTCATCAAGTGCCCCTTAGTGATGGTAGGTAACTTTTTATACATGGCTAGATTTTAGTTTTGCTATTTCACTAGATATTTAAAAGTAAGATATAGTTAATGGCTGAAATACCATAACTGATTCTGAATTGGTCTTCCATCTTCAGTTTATAAGTTATAATAGGTGACATACTGATTAGCTATCCTTTTAAAGTTCTAGAAAAATGTTAGAGTGATTTTAAATAAATACACAAACACTAGAGATAGCTGGAGAAAGATTATATATGTGAGAAGAATTGACAAAAATTCATTAGGGAGGGTAATAATGGAGAATTTAAGTGGTGTAAGGAAAATAATTGGTGAAATAAGAAGGAAAAATGTTGAGTCAAATTTTGTAGAAAAGTATATCAAGAAGCTTTATTATCTCATTTCTGCTCTATGTTTAAAATCAGAAATACAAATCCACAATTTCTGTCATTCCTCTCATTGTGCTTGCCTATATGACACAGCATCCAGACTTAGTCATATGTATGCATAGCCAGTTGTCTCAGTATTAATTTTGAAGAAAATTGTTGTTTTTCTCATTGAATAATCTTTGCACCCTTGTTGAAAATTATGTAGCCATAAATGCCAGAGGTGGTTACAATTATTCTACAAAAATATACATTTGAGAAAGACAATTTTTTTTACTGTCCATAGAACATACCTATAGTTTATATTTTAGAATTTTTTTTAGCTAGGAGATATCCTTTTATGCAGGTCTTCATGGGCATTTCTTTTTGTCAGACTTCCTTTGTAAGATGTGAAGTATTCCTACTTAAGAAAAATAAGATAATACAAATAGAGCTATTTTAACTTATTTTCCCCATTTCATCATTCCATGACAATTTAGAAAAGAGACATAGTATGATTCCTTGCATTTGCAAAGTTTTGATGGTGACTGATGACGATGATGATGATGGTCATGATGACCTTATTTTCTCACTGGCTTCTGCCATCAATATATTATACACTGCCAAGATTAGCAAATTGTGGCTTAATGCTTCATGAATACCTGAAACATAGGAATTTTTTCTTCCAGTTTTAACTCTGGCATGCAAAGAGCATAAATTGTCATTCTCTTCTTAAAAACTAGGACCTAACTTACTGAAAGTTAATGACATATATAGAACCCATGTGAGAGGAGAGGTTTGAGAAAAATTTCACCACTCTGAAGAGACAAGCAAATTGAGAGTTTCAACTGCAGTCCGGAAATGTAGAATGCTAAGGTTATTTAAATAGTCATTTTGATGGATTCCTGGAGCTCAAGATAGAATAACTTGAGGGTTAGAATCTCATACAACTATAGTCTTGATAGATTCTCACATGTTGTTTTACCATTCAGGAACCAAGTCATTCAGGAATGAAAGGAACTTGGGTTGAGCCAAAGGAGCTCCCTTTGTGACTTCGGCAAAGAAAAGTGAGAAAAATCATTGCAAAATAAGTGCTGCACAGTCTTCATCATAAATACCTTTAAGTAGGATTAATGCTCTTACCAGAGACTTATCCTCATTCCTTCAGTGCCAGTTCCCTCTACTTTCTTTTCAATCCAAGGAGAGATAAAAAGATAGAAAAAGTCTAGAAACATTTGTGTCGATCTCAGCACAGAGATTCATGATGCCTGAGGGACTGAGACTCAGAACCTACAGCGTTTCTCTTCCATGCAACCACTCACCAGTTACCGCTGCTTCAAGATGACAGTGAATTTCAATGAAAGAAGCACAGAAGGAGAACACTGATAAGGGATATTTAGAGAATACAGGTGAGGAAACAGAAGAGACAGGAGAAGATCAAAAAATCTTTGTCCCCTACAGATAGAGTAAGCATTGAATACAATTTAATTTTCAGTAAGTGAAATAAATACTCACATAAAGGCCAGTATAAATCTGTTACAAAGTTCAATACAAAGTGTTCCAATTACATCAAAAGTTCCATAGCTCGCAAAGATAAAATTAAACCTAAGGAGGGAATCAGCATTATAACCCAGATTCAGTAATGAAATTAATGCTAAAGTTGTTAGAAAGCTTAAAATTACTTTGATTAATACATACAAATTTATATGGGAAAGTATATGCCATATAAAATCACAGATAATTGAAGCAGAGGTAGACATTTTCTAAAGCACATTTTAAAATGTGTAAAACATGAAAAGCAGTAATAAAAAATGGAAACTGCCCCTTATGGACTAAGCTACAGTGTGAGCACAACTAAAGAAAGATCAGTGAGCTTAAATACAGGGCAGATCATTCAGAAGCTGAAAAATAATGAATAAAACAGGAAAGGATTTCTAATTATTGCAAGGCAAGTTTAAAATGTACAATATACAATACAATCAAAAGATACCAATCAGATGGAATAAGTTCTTGAAAAACAATAGCAGAAAACTTCATTTCTATTTATAAATTGGACATTTTCCTCCAATTTTTTAATGATCAGACAATAATTGTAAAATTTAAAGAGTTTTCAAATTTGACCCATTTTTACTTTTTGTTAACCTTTTATGTCCTCACTGCTCAGATATGCAAATTCTTTCTTGTAGGCCGAGAAAATTTCTATAAAGCAGTGAAAATATTGCAAAATACTAGAATTTGAGGCTGAAATCTGTTTCACACACTTATAAAACTTTGTACTGACTAGAGTAAACCAAAATTTCAAAATTTTGTCAATGGAACAGTATATTTAATGCCTCTACTGGAATAAAACTCTGTATCTCACTAATTAAATACAGTTAAAAATGGAAAATTGTACCATTTTTGTAAGCAATCCACTACAATTATCCAGAAAAAGATGTGAAGATAGGTAGATAATTCTAGTACCATTTTTTTAAAAATTAAAAAAGGAAACTAAACACAGACACAATAGAAGAAAGAAAATAAGAAATGTTTGAAAATAAATAAAATAGAGAATTTAAAAAATAGAGAAAATCAGTGAACCTAAAAGCTGACTTAGAAAATATCAAAAAGTGAATAAATATTTAGATAGATGCACTAAAAGAATAAGAAAAATCTCAATTCCTAAAACCACAAATCAATGTGAGTATATTACTATCACTTCTACAAAATATTGCTTTTAGAAAAGAAGTATGAAAAAATTTATGTTAACAAACAAGTTAGATAAAATGAATAAATTCCTAGAAACACAAAATTTAAGATTAAAACATGAAAAAATATAAAATGAGAATAGATTCTGTAATTACTGAAAAGAATGAACAAGTAAATAACCAGATTATCTAACAAAAAAACTTGAAATGATGGCTGTCCTGGTGGATTCTACCAAACATTCAAAAATATACCACATATATCTTTTGTTTGCTTGTTTTGATTTTTTAATAGGGTCTCACTCTGTGCTCCAGTCTGGGCTTCAGCTCTCAGCGATCTTCCTGTCTTAGTCTCCTGATTGCCAGAAGTACAGGCCTTCACCACCAGGCCTGGCTTCTTTTTTTATTTTTTTCAAAAAATTGAACTGAAGAGATCTTTCCTAATTTATTGCATGTGACATTTTCCTGATACCAAAACCAGAGGACACGGACATGAAAACCCTCTCTGAAATGTGAGTAAACTGAATTCAGCAAATACAAGAATTATACACCATAAATAAGTAGGATTTATTACAGAAATACAAGGAAAATCTATATGTTAAAAAAATCAATAAAATATACTGTTATCTAGGTGTGATGGCACAAGCTTGTAATCCCAGTCTTGTCTTTGTGGTGAGATTATTTCTTAAAGAAAATAAAGATGAAAGAAACACATAATTATCTCTGTCAAGGAAGAAAAAAAAAACATTTGACAAAATACAACATTATTTCACGACGAAAACACTCAATAAATTAAAAACAGAAAGACATTATCTTAGGATAACAAACCTATGTATGAAAAACTCAAAGCAAATAGCATCCTTAAAATGGATAATGTGAAAGTTTTTCCAGTAATGTTCGGGAAAAAAAAAATCAAGGGTCTCTGTTTTTATCATCCCCTTTGTTCAACGGGGTCCTGAAAGTGCTATCCTGAGGATCTGGACAAGAAAAAGAAATGATAGGTGTCCAAATTGGAAAATAATTTAAATTTCATCTATACATGACAATGTGATATTCTATGTAGAAGGCACCCAGAATTCCATTTAAAAAATCTAATTAAATTCTTCGAAGTAGCATGACACAGAGTAAACAAAGAAAGGCTAGTTGCAGTTACATACATCAACAATGAGTAATCTGAAAAAGAAATTAAGAAAACATTTGTAATGCCACTGAAATGACCAAAATGTTTAAGCAGAATTTACCAATCAAATTAAAAGCTACTACAGTGAAAATACTACAAAACAGCACACAAAAAAAATTAAGATATAAATGAAAGTAAACACAAGCTAAATGCATGTGTCAGAAATAGATTGGATGCAATTCTTATTAAATGTAATGGTGGGGTTTTTTTGGCAGAAATAAATAAATTGAACTTAAAATTCACATGCAATTCAAAGATCCCTAAATAGCCAAAATAATAATAATAATAATAATAATAATAATAATAATAATGGATGAGTATAACAATAGCTAATACAGAGAGCTCAAACATGACAATTTCAAAACTTAACACAAAATGGTAGTAGTTGAAACAGTATGATGGCACAGACAGCAACTTAGATTAAGGAGCACTGCTATGATTGACTTTTCAATTGAAATTTTTATTGGTACATTACGTATACACATCATGATTGCACTCAACAATGAGAATTTGTATCACTATATCATACAACTTAATTCTCACTTTTTCCCAATCTCTTACCCACCCTACCACCCCCTTCCCCTATATACATAAGCTTTGTTTCTTTTCTTTTTTGTTATAATCTCATTATTTTCCCCTCGTTATTTACCCCTTCACCCCATTTCCCTTTGAACATTTTCCATTTCACAATATATAACATACATTCTAGAACTCATTTACATCTTCATTTTCTCACATCAGAGAAAAGATATCATATTTACACATATGAGACCCATTTATTTCACTTATGAGGATATCCTGAAGGTTCATCCATTTGAGTACAAATAATTCAATCTTATCATTTTTATGGCATTTTTCTGTAAAAGAACCACAACATTTTTATCCACTCTTCAGCTGATGGGCATTTTGGTTGTTTCCAAGATTTAGCTATCACAAACTGAGCTGCTATAAACATGAGTGCACATATGTCGCTGTGATATGAATCTTTTAATTCATATGTATGTATGTATGTATGTATGTATGTATGTAGCCGAGGAGTAGTAGAGTCAAGTGGGACCTCTAATCCCAGTTTTTTGAGGAATCTCCAAACTGATCTGCACAGGAGTTGTACTAGTATACACTCCCACCAACAATGGAGAAGTGTTCCTTTTACACCACAGCTTCGCCATCATTTGGCATCATTTGCTATCTCATTCCTGAGATAGCAGCCACTCTTTGTAACGTGAGATGAAATTTCAGTGTTTTCGTCTTCATCTCTCGAATGACCAGTGATGTTGAGCGTATCTTCATGTGTTTCTTAGCTGCTTTTATTTCTTCCTCTGAAAAATGTCTGTTCATTTCAGGTTCCCATTTTTGAATTGCGTCTTTAAATTTGGGTAGGCTATTTTTTTTTAAGCTCTTTATATGTACTAGATGGGAACCCTTTGTCTGAGAAATGGCTGGTAAAGATTCTTTCCCATATTGTTCATTGCATTTTTGCTCCGCTGGTGGTTTCTTTTGCTGTGCAGAATCCTCTCAACAGGATGAAATCTCATTTGTTGATTTCTTCTGCCTGTTCTGGTTCTATAGAGGATTTGTTCATGAAATTTTTCCCTTAATCAATGGTATGGTTTGAATGTGCATTTCTTTCAAATTTCACACCATTATGATGATATTGTCCCAAAGAGCTTTCAGGGAGTAACTGAGTCTTTTAAGCCTCATGCCCATAAGTAGATTGATGCCATTACATAAGAGGATTATTATTATTATTTTTATTTTTTTACTATTTTACCCTTGACATTCTTACCATATCAGGTATGGTAAAAAGATGCAATACTGCAAGCATCAATACTGAACTGTCAATAGAAATCAAATCTTCAAGGTCTTAATACTGGAATTTTAGAGACTAGATAGTGAAAAATAAATTTCCATCACTTATAAAATAAGTGGTCTCAAGTATTTTAATATCACTAATAGGCAATTGAAAGATTAGCCTTTCTGTGTATGATAAACTAATTTTTGACAAGGGTATTGAAATCATTCAATGAGAAAAATATATTTTTTTCATTTATTGACCTTATTGGTACATTTTAGATATACATTATGATCACATTCCACAATATAAATTTGTATCTGTACGTGGTATACCTTGATTCTTATTT
Source organism: Petromus typicus (assembly GCA_004026965.1). Classification (NCBI taxonomy): domain Eukaryota; kingdom Metazoa; phylum Chordata; class Mammalia; order Rodentia; family Petromuridae; genus Petromus; species Petromus typicus. The sequence goes on along the minus strand of PVIR01041798.1, from coordinate 2,544 downwards.
TTTCCTCTTTTCTCTGCCATCTACCATCTACCATCCTTACCACCTATATACATAAGCTTTGTTTTATTCATCTGAAAGGCATTAACAAAATAAAAATTACAAAAGAGAAGAAAATGTTTGATATATATATTTTTTTATGTATATAATATTTATATTGTATAAAGTTTTTTTTCTAAAAAGACATACCCCAGAACAACCAGTGCATAAAAAGGAACCAATTCATTAAGGAAGAGTTAATTGAAACAAGGATATTCAACCTCATTCCAATTAGCATAGCTACTGAAGAAAATGAAAAGGAACAATATGGGTAAGGGTGTAACAGAAATTAAACTTTGGTGCAACATTTGCTTGAGTAGAAAATGGGACAGCCACTGTGAAAATCAGTATTGTGTTTCTAAAAAGATAAAAGATTCAATTAGGATATGATATAAGAATTCTACTTTCTGGTATACACAGAGTTTCACTAGCGGGACTGTGCCATGATAGGTCCATTTATAGTTGAAGATATAAGAAGTCCAAAAATTCACTTATCAAACCTAATGACCCAACAATGCAGTTTAGAAGCACACGACACCAGAGATTACCCTTTTTAGTATGACCTTGATCTGAATGACTGAGAGACAAGGTTTACTGCTGCTAAGTTGAATCCATTCATATTGTGAACTTTGTAATTAGTAAGAACTAGAATAGGATGTATTCTCTGACAGTGTACTGCTTTATTATATAATAAAGGGGGAAAAAAAAGATAAGTAGAATCATTGTGTGTCCCAAACTATCTGTCCACGAAATAATGGAATTGGTTTGTCAAAGTATGTGCGTCTATGTTCACACCATCATTATTCACAACTGCTAAAATACCTAAGCCTACATTTTTATAAATTGGCAAAAAGATAAGCAAAATGTGATATATCTGTTACATGGATTATTACCAAGTTTTGAAGGAAGGAAATTCCACAAGGCACTGCAACATGAGTAAACCTGGGAAACTTTGTGCTAAGTAAAATAAATCAGCTACAAAAATACAAATACAGTACGATTTCATTTACACTAAGTACATACAAATCTTAGATGGTAAAAGAGAGTAGTGATTGCCAGAAGCTAGAAAAGTGCAGGTAGGGAGTTGTTTAACAAGTGGCATTTCCATTTTATAGAATGAAACAAGTTACAGAAATGGAAAATGATGATGGTTTCATACATTAAAAATACATTTAGTACTATTGAACTATACTTTTAAAATGGTTATGATCATGACTTTTATACGGATATTGCAAAAAATTACAAGAAATCATCACCATCATAAGGGCAATAGTTCCATGTGTGTACGTATATGTCCAAACGCATCAAGCTGTATAAATTAAACATAGGTCATTTAAACAGCTGTATTGAAGTAAAATTATTATTCAGCTCTCACAACTATTTAATGTATACAATCTGATAAGTTTAGAGACATACATACTTCACATATCATCACTACAATCAAGGTATTAAGTAGGATTTTTCACCATGAAAGAGCTTCCTTGTGTCCTTTTGTAGGCAAAGCATGGATGTGTGTGTGTGTATGTGTGCATGTGAGTGCATATGGTAACATTTTGATATGACTAGCACATGAGTAGATTCCTTTTCATAAGATAAACAAGTTCTAGAGATTTCCTGTACAACATAATGCTGTAATTAATAAATTATATTATGTGGTGAAAAATTCTTAGGAGAGTAAAAACAGTATTGTTTCATAAATCTCCCAGTGATTCAAAATGGGCATTTCTTGTTGAAATCTTGATGTAAAAAGAAAACAAACCTCACTGAGGAAATCATACTAATGAATCTCCAAAACTAAAACACTAGCCTGGATTCATCATTTATAATTTGGCATTTTTCAAGGGATAAATTCAATTTTAATCTTTGCAACCTATCTTAACTACCTTTTTTGAAAACAGTACTGTAGATCCAATCCTAAGGCACCTTACCACTGAGCTACATTCCTATCTGTTTTAAAAATTCTTTTTAGTTTTGTATCCTCTTATTTCAGCTTCTGGAGTCAATGGAAATAATTACTTATTTACATGACATTTTATTTCTAATAATTATTGATTTTATAATTAATTCAAAACTATTGTGCTTAGTACAGTAGTCTGTTATAAATTTTCAAATATTTTAAAAATTAATTTTAATGTTGCACTTTATATATACATTATTATCACTTTCAATACTGAGAGTTTGTAACAGTACCTGACCGATCTTCAATCTAACTTTTTTCCATTCTTCTACCCTCCCATAACTCCCATCCCTTATATAAATAAGCCTTATTTCCTATTTTTAACCATCAAATTTTTCCCCTTCTTTACTATAAATGAAATTAATTTTTAATGCTCAGTACCTAAAACAGTGTACATAGTATCCTTCCTGAGAGATACACTAAAGACCATTCTTATTTTTTAAATTAATTTCACTGGTACACTTTAGATACACTTAAGGATCTCATTCATCATGACACATTTAATCATCTTTCCCCCTCCTCTTACACTCCCTCTTCCTCTTCTTATTTTC
>PVIR01041797.1:0-12590 GCA_004026965.1 Petromus typicus | reverse complement strand
CATTTTCTTATTTTGAGTTTTGAAAATCCTTTATATATTTTTAGACAATAGTCTTATCAGGAAAATATCATTATTTCTTTTAGAGATCTTTTGCAAATATTTTATCATATTCTGTGACTTATTTTCTCATTGTCTTGATAGTATCTTTTACAGACAGAACACAAATTTTACATTTTGTTATCGTCCAACTTCTCAATGATTTCTTTCAAGGATGATACTATTAATGTTCCTTTAAAAGTCCTTGCTAATCCAGCTACCTTGTAGATTTCCTCCTCTGTAGTCTTCTAACAGTTTTATCATTTTAAATTTTGCATTTGAGTCTGTGATCTATTTTGAACTATTTTGGTGAAAGTCTTTCTTCAGACTGATATTTTTGAACATATATGTTCAGTGTTTTTTCAAAACATTATTTTGCTTTTGTTTCTTCCTAGAACACTTGATTATATGCATATTGTTCTACTTCTGTAATCTTTATTCTTTTCCATTGGTGTTTTCATCTGTTCTTTACTAGTATAATACCACTATGACCTCAATGGCTTTGCAGTAAGTTTGAAGTAGTTTCAGTGCTCTGTTCAGGACTTTTTCCTTGTTTATGTCAACATTAAAAACCAATTCTATTTTCTTTCTTTTTTGAAAAACTGGAGCTTTGGATCTGGTGACAGTCTAGCTAATATTTTGAGAACTATATTAAACATGAATGTTGATATCCACAATATATGTATATATATATATATATATCTGTATAGAAATACTTGATTTCTTAATATATATACACACACACTATACACTTACATATGTATATGATAGATAAAATAAAATCACTGCTAACAGGCTTTTACTAGGAAAGTATATATTTTACAGATCAAATTGAATACAGTCAGAGAGGAGTTTCTCAATAAATATAACCATCACCTTTGACATGATCAGAAGTTACAGTCTTTACCACGGAGACAGACACACCATGGAAGTGACTTTCTCACTGTTATCACTGGTAAGTGGAGGAAGATGTAGAACGGGGCTACCTTGAGATCAAACCACGTTCTTCCTGAAACTCCATACTATGATCTACAGAACCCTGTACAATCATTTTCCCATCTCTTTTCCACCTGATATAATATATATCATGCCAAGTGCAGAAGAAAATGGACTTTGGAGGGAACTGAAACCAAGCTGCTCATGATGAAATTATTTAGACTTAAGTATATTTCTTAGGTGTGTAAAACTTATTCCCTAACATTCAAAGTAGGATCTAAGTAATATTACATAATTATATAAAATCTTTTAAAATATTCAGTTTTCACTGGAGCAGCAGCATGACTTGTCAGAGGAAATATAGATTTTTGGCCTTAGGTTTCTTTTTCAAAATTCAATTGCTTGTTATGAGACTCACAAGAGACACATGAAAATTCTCTAAAGTAATATAAAGTACAAAATTGCTACATTATAACTATAACTGTACATTATATCAATAAATATTTGGTGAATAAATGATTGTAATATGTTCATTAAAGCTCTTTTAATGGTGATTATATTTAATATGTAAATAGAGGTGTCACTCAAACTACAAGGTATGCAGTGATTTATTTTTAATAGATTGTGTGATAGAGGCTATCTTAATTTCCTTGAATATATTTCTTTCCTTTAAAAAAATTTTTTTTGTTTCTAGGGATTAAACTCAGGCCCTTGCATTTGTGAGGCAGGTACAGCGCCACTGATCTATAATACCTGGTCCCCCTTGAACAAATTTCAAAGGGATATTAAGTGTTATTAGTTATTCAGTATAGTTTTAGTGTGTCCAAAATACATAGCATTTATAATAATATAACTTCAGATCAATTGGATAATAAATAGTGTAACAGTCTCTCTGAGGGAGAACTTGATTTTTTACTGGAATACATAGTTTAAACAATGAGAATACTCTCATAAATGAACATGTCATAGTATAGTCTTTTATTCTACATTGGATTTTGATAGAGTTAAAACTAGATATTATATCTAACTTTAAGAGAAGGACACCAAATATATTTGAATAATTAAAAGGATTATTTAAATTACTTTTATATTAAAACATCTCATTCATACAGGTCAAATTATAACAAATAGGCAAGCTAGAAAACTACTAGGAAACAAAAAAGGTAAGATGAAAATTTCTTCAAATGAGCTGTATCATCCTAATAACACTGTGCAGTTCCTTAGGTGACATCTGTAAAAGAAAACTTCCTTTATTTCATTTCTTTGAAGGTAACATTCCTCTTAACTACCTCATAGCTGTCAGGTGCTCAGGAAGCTTCCAGTGCAAGGTACACTTATTTTTTAATTTTTAAATTCAAAACTTTATTAGTACATTATGAATCCACATCATCATTGCATTCAATGTTGAGAGTTTGCACTTCTAAGCCCTTGTGATCCCACGTCCTGCCTGGAGCTCAGGCTCTCTGAGCATCAGCAGAAACCTCCCTGATGACTTTGCTTTAGATATGAAGGGCCCTTGGTAGTTACTGGCAGGAATTTCTGGCTGTTACTCTAAACCTATTTAAGGCCACCTGAGGACACAGTTTTGCTTCCATAGAAGAAAGAATTCAAAGAGAAATGTGAGACTTTGGGGGGGGGGGTCTGCCCCAGAGTAGAAGGGAATAAAGAACAATTTCTGAGTGGAACTTGAAGCTTTCACTCCAACTGCCAGTGCCTCACCTGGAAAAGTTTGTCATGCCTGTATTCTTAGGAAAAAAGAAGAGGTGTACAACTTCGGGGAAGAAAATGTATTCAAACACAGATATTTATATGTATGATTAATTATGAGGACATATTTATAAATTACTAGGATCCAATTTCCATAGCTACAAACTGCTGAACTTCCCTACAGCCTGTTTACAACCAGTTTCTTTCCCTGTTTTAAATACTCAAGACCGAAGTGTACTTCGAGGGAAACAGAAATCAGCTTCGTTTGCCAATATTGGTTTGCATGTTTTCTCTGTGGTCTTTCCTGTCTTTTTTCTCTTTTTCTGTGTTTAGTAGTGCCAGTAAACACAAACACAATGAACTCCTAAAACTGTGAAGGTTTAGTTATTCTACATGCAGAGTTCTACCCGGGAGTGTTGCCAGTTGTAACTCAAAAGTGTTGGCCCTCTTCAGCAGCCAGTTTCCACTCTTCTAGAGCTCACTGCAAGTTGTATTTCTCAGAGTCTGCGGGTAAGTCAGACCTGCTAGTCAAAGGCGTGGGTACGGTTTCCACACCTGTTCGCAGAAGCAAAGTCGAAGCATTTGCTCCTGCCCTTGCCCTCTTTCCTTCCTCATCTCCCAGCCAGGTGCAGAGAATTACAGTAAAGATAACAAGGCTTTATAAGAGAGACAGGGAAGGGGTCTGTGTTGCTGAACAGCAGGACACAGACACAGACAACTTCAACAACCTAAACTGGATTCTGAGATGAGCAAGAAATAAATCTTTATTGCCTCAAACCAGTATCCTAACTAGTTCAGAATTCAGAAAGAACCATTGCTTTTCATGGTCCCTGTAATTTGATTCTCTGCTTCACCTAAAGGAAAGCAATTTGGGAGAAAGAAGCAACTGACATTGTGTACAAAGTCCAGCCCTTTCCCCAGGCCATCCAGACAGACACTGAGAGATCCATTAGGCTTCCACAGTGCTGTCCTGAAAGCTACAGTCATTTATTACCAGAGACTGAGCAACAGCTATTGTCTAACTCTAGAAACCAAGACACTGGTTTGATTCTGCTCCACTACCAACCAGCGTTTGTTTTCCTACAACACACAGTTTCTGTAACTGAGTGACACCATGTTAAGTAGTTGAATATACAGCTGAGCATGACTTCTCATCTCAGATTAGTCACTGGACACCGATGATGTACATGTACACAACATGCTCATGTATATGACTCACTTTAAAGATGTTAATCTCTCCACGATATTTTTACATCCCAATACTGATAGTGACGACATGCTCAGTTTGTCCATTTTACTCCTTATGGCTTGAAAGAAATATTGATGAAACAAGTTCTAAAAATGAATTTGTTAGGTTCTAGTCTTTAATAATAATTTTTCTTATTATAAAACAAATTTTATAATAATCAAAACATACTTCATTGAATTTAAATAACAAGGAAATTCCTTAGTTCTTAATAATAATAGAGAATATATTTCTACACAAAGCTTACCAGTAAGATGAGGCTCCTGCTCTTTTTAATGAGGAGTCCTCATTTTGTGCGCAACTTCTACACAGTGTAACTTTTCAATATGTATAAATCTGTGGAGTAAAAGCTACCTAAGTATATTTGCTTTTTTCCTTCATATATATTATCATACATATAACATTATGTAATATATTTTAATAATATGATATATAACTATCATATATTACTATCTATCAAGTATGATTATAATACATTGTATCATATTATGTAATGCTTATATTTATTTATGCAAATATTCAAAACCAGTATGAAATTTGAACATAGAATAATACTAATAGTATAATTTACATTTTACTTTTTTTACTTTCATGTTTCCTTTGCGTTCCTAAAATAACTTGAAACCCTTCATGGCACCATATAAGAAATGTTTATTTTTGAATGAAACTAAGTGGCAAATATTAACTTACATTTGATACAAAGGCCACCCCAACTTTTTCTCATTACCTCATCCCTCCACAAATACACCAGTGTTCAGCAGTGTCAGTAGTTACTGTCATGGGGCATTTTTGTATCTTCAAGACTGGCTTTAGGTCTTTGCTGGAAATCTTTGATTGCCAAAAAGAAGTTTTATCAACAGTGAAAATTAAAAGTAGCCTTCAGGAGGCTTTTAGATAGGAGTAGGCATTCTGGGACAGCTCTGTAAGGAAAACAGCCTGGAACAGATGAGCTCTTAGCTAGACATGAAGCTGAATAATTTAAGTGTGGTGAGTTCAACCTCCTTTTATACTACTTTTCTCATCAAACATTGATTAAGGTGTCATTAAAATAAGGAATGTCTAAATACATGAGTGTTACCCAAATTATTTCGTTATCTATTATCTCAAAAGAGCAAATGATTTTCAGAATGGGCGCTGATGTGAAAGACTATTTCTTCTGCTGCCTCTTCTGTTAGGCCCTGAGATGCTAATTCAAGGTGCTCTGCTCAGCTCCTAGGTGAGCTGGCTAGAAGGACAGTAGATCAGCAACAGCTGGCCCCATGATAAAGAGAGGTAAAGTTTTTTCACTGTGTTTTTCTAGTGAGTCCCCATCTCTGGTTATCCCAGGAATGATGTATGCTTTCCTAATGTTATTATCCACTGTTGAATTGAGCTATGAGAAAATGCTCTGCGTGCTATTATGTGGCCTTCTGAAAATCTGATTTCAATATTTGTGTGATTAATCTTTGCATACTTTGGCAACAAACAAAATGTCCTTTCAGAATCAGTTTCTGTCTCTTACACACACACACACACACACACACACACACCAGAAAGCCATTCAGCAGAAATAATGCTAGTATGATTTGGCTCAGCTACTGTGCTCACCTCAGATACACAAACCTTTCTCTTCATCCATGTGGATGGTGTCAATTTTATCTTCCAAAAATGGACACTCCGTGTTACTCTTTCTAGTTCTATACTTTCCTCCTGTGTTACTGAAAAAGTTAAATTTGAGATGCTTTTACTATAAATGAAAATTGAATTCAGTATGGCAGTATGTTTAAAATAGAAACAGCATAGCCACAATCTACACAAAAATGTCTAAATCTAAAAAATGTCTAAATCTAAAAAATGTCTAAATATGTTTTCTGTCGGATCTCAAACCAGTTACAAGTGTCTGTGCCGATGTCTTGATAGAAATCTACTTGCAAATATTCAATTGCATATTTTGTGATGTAATAGACTCCAAATCAGTTACTACAATCTCCAGCCACATATATTTCCTCTTAAAAGTACATTCACATTTCCTTCCTCTACCAGTAGGTGAAAATTCATTTCTGATTTCAATGAAATCTAAAATGTTATCCATAATAAATGGAAATGATCTGACCAAATGCAATTCCAATTTTGAAATAGTGTCTTCTTTGTAATGTTATTTTATTAAAAGAAGCCCTTTACAAATATTATAATTTCATGAAATTAATATTTCAGAACCATATGAGCTCTTGGAACCCTCTAAAATGTAGCTTTATCCATGGAGAAGTATGAAAATACTACTTAAATGTAAAAGCAAGCCATATTCATGGTCCAAGAATATAACATTTTTAAAATAAAAAATTTTAACACATTTTCATAATACAAAAAAGAAATTAAAGAAACAAGGATATATGTTTTCACTTATATAATATAAATACTAGCAATTATATTTTGGTCTCCAAATTGCCTAATTATTTGCATGTGTAATTTTATTTGACTGAGCAAAATATTTTAAAATTAGTAGGAAAACTTTGCTTTTGAAAGTGGAAGGAAAGATGCTTAATGATGTTCAGAAACTTTTCTAAATTCTGAGAGACAAGAAGTGTCTAAGTGCACACCACTGGGGTCTTCAGGTGTGTAATGGTTGTGCCCTTTCTACTGGCCTTACTCTACTACATAATGTAAAATCAACCAGCTCAAATATTAAACATTTTATGTAGATTTTTTTAAAAAACAGGGCTTCTTGTTAATGCTTGTAAAGTAAATATTACATGAGGAGGAACACGAATCAGGAGTTAGACTGTGAATAAGTCTTACTGAGCCATTTACAAGTAAAGTAGTACATCCATCTCTGTGATATTTTTTAAAATTAAGTCAAAATAAGTGAAGGCTGAAAATATAACCAAGTTATAACAAATCTCATTATTTTTTTTACCAGTAGGGAGAGTTTCAGGAGCTAATCCAGCCTGGATTTTAATTACTCATTCTTTTATTTTTATTGGTATAACTTAGATATACCTAATGATCACATTCACTATATGAAATTTGTATCTGTATATCTTGATTCCAATTTTAGAAATGAAGTAGGTTTTAAAAAATCTTCACCTTATCATTGTTATTCAGATCATGAGAAAAGAGGTAGTTTAGTAGAGAAACAGACGAGAAAATAATTTCAGTAATTTACATGTCAAGTATTAAAAATTTGAAATACTTTACTATTCACAGAGAAAAAAATGTTTGCAGGGCCATATAAATAAGAGATTTAAAAACAATTTCATGTCTTTTTGATAAATATTCTGGGTAGTTTTTTTTAACATGAACTTTATTTAATCCTAACAACTATTATATAGTAATCCAAAATTATTTAGATATTTCAAGCTAATGATTAAGGTTATGCATAATTGTACCAATAATAAAACACATTTTTAAATGTAAGTGTGAAAATACTTAATTATGAATTACTTTGTTTAATATAATTCTGTTGGTAGGACTTTAATTTGATACAAAGTAAATGAAATAACAACAGTGCTGGTTCTTCTTAATGCAGTAATATTTGAAGCTTGTGGTTTGTCTTTCCTCTTTTTTATTCGATTGAGTTTTCAACATAAATATAGATATTTTATTTTATGCTGCCCAGATAGTCAGCCTTCTTGGTGTATGTTTTTCTCCAATACTCTTATGTTTTGCATAAGGTCCTGGCACATTTTAAAATTTGCATTTCCTTCTAACTCTTTCTTAGTCCTCAAAAATACTGCTCTTTTGTTTTCTAGCAATATTCAGTTTCTTTCTTAAATTCTACATTTGCTTCATATTCCTTTTCTGTCTTTGGTTAATTTCTTCCTCTTCTATTTTCTAGCGTATTTAATTTCTTTTCTGAATCTTAAAATCCTTTCTAAAAACTCATTGAGATTGTCTTTGCCTTACTTTTCCCCACACCTTTCTGTCTGCTAGAGCTGCCTATACCCAGCATAATTCACCTTCTTTTCTCCAGTATCTATCATATCAACCATGGAATCTATAATATCAGTGAGTAAAAAGCAAATTTAGTGTATCTTCCTGGAGCACATAAAGATTTCAAGAATGTATGTGTTAAAATCTAGTACTGAGGCTGCAGCTTGAAGAGAGAAAGATTGCTTTACATGAGTGAGGATCTAAGACCTGACCAGATGTACTGATCTCAGTAAATCTTTCTGTAAACAAGGATATTTACACAGATATTTTAGCTAGTTTGACTGCTTACTTTTAATCCAGCCTAGCTACTCTGACCTCTTACTGACTAAAATTGATTGATAATAATTATACTAACTAGGAATACAACATGGAAAATCAGAAAACAGCTGGATATTTTTTGCAGTGCAGATTTCAATGCACTAAGCTTGTCTCAGTCTCTACAACTGTAAAATGAGAGTTCCAGAGTCTAACAAGTGGTGCCTCCTGTTTTCAGTGCTTTGGCCCTGAAAAACTACATTTCAAAATACAATACTGTGTTGAAATAATTGAGAACAATGAATATGGGCCTTGTAGAGAATTTAGATAAGTCTTAAATATTCACAAATATAGCCATTCTTCAACTAAAAGATTTTCTTTATTTTCAAGTGATTTTTTGGGCTTACTTTGTACAAAATATTTGCACCATTCTTAGCATAAGCTTTATCATTGGTTCTATTTATTCATTTATTTTTATCTGCCTGCTATTTGTCTGTATACATCACCAGTTGTCCTTCAACACTTGATTCATCCTGACAGGGAGTGAGGTTGAACACAAAAAGCCCAGACTCCACATTCTAATTGCTATGGTGCACTAACATTTATTCAGAATAACTTCATGGGGGCCGGGGATATAGCTCAGTGGTTCCGGCACCTGTCTTGCAAGCGCAAAGGCCCGGGTTCGATCCCCAGTAACCACATACCTATACTGGGCATGTATACTCACGCCCAGCAGCAACCAGTACCACATACCACAGTGCCAGGCGTGGTGGCTCACACCTGTAATCCCAGCACTCGGGAGGCAGAGGCAGGAGGATTGCTGTGATGTGAGTTTGAGGCTGAGCTCAGGGCCAGCCTGAACCACAAAGCAAGACCCTGTCTCAAAAAAAAAACCTTAAAAAAAATTTAAAAAATTAAAAAAAATCAAAATAACTTCATGACTGTACTAGGTAATATTGGCTTTCCACAGGAAGATTTTTTAACGGGATGAATGTAACAATATATAGTGGAGGTTTGTTTGTTTATTTCTAATATTTTTATCTAAAATTTTCTTTTTGTTTAGACTTTTGATTGGTTTGGTAAATTAAGAAATATTCATGCTTACAGTTTCCTTGTCTTTTATTTTATTTGTTATTTATCCATGTATGGATGGATTATATCCTTTTAGATTGATCCAAATACTCATAAAACTGGAGAGAAAGGAAATTGGTTTTTTTTTGTTTTTTTTTTTTCAGTTCAGGCTGCATGGAATACCATAAAACAGTTACATTATAAACAACCAGAATTTCTTTCTCACAGAAATATAATTCTTCCGTGGAGCCTGGCAAGCGTTCGAAGTACTTAGAGGAAGGAGAGATTGACTTTTCATATGTTCAAGGAGTAACCGGGAGTGTGGAATTGGAGGAATTGGAATTGGAGTCAGAGTCAGACATGAAATGAGCCAGGCTTTGTGGATGTGAGGGATGAAATGATGGATAAAGCAGATGTGCAGATCAAATACCACCTTCTGAAATACTTGGACCAGAAAAGTGGGAAGAAAGGAGATAGTGGGCCAAAAATACTTGCTCAGCTTTTAGATGGAATGTGAAATGTCAACCGAGTTTTTGTGCAAGTCTAGCATGCCTCAAAAAAGAGGCCTCAAGAAATAGGCAAGAAGGCAGAAAGAACATGCACACCAGCTGTTTGCACGGGCGCTGGGCTCATGACAAAACTGGATCTTAGCTTCTCTGACCTGGAGATTTCGCCCAGTAACAGCACTTGCATTGCTTAGGCCAATCCCACCATTCAGCATTTTATAAACAGACTGTATCAAGCTGTTAATGAAGTTAGTTTGGTGTTATGGTCATTTTCTACTTCCTGTTACTTCTTTTACCCTGTATATTTCATATTTAAATAACACAATTACTAACACATGAATAAGATTTTGAGTTACAACTGCAGTACCACTGTTACAGCATGTTTTGTTTCAAAGGGTTGAAATTGAAGTAACACCAGTAGAATATGAAAATATTGTGATAGAATATACTCATAATGATAGTTAAAAACAGAAGACATAGAGAAAACCCAAAACCATATTTCAGCATATTTCTGAAGTTTCCTCTAAGTATGAAGTAGAAGAAGGATATGTACGAAATAGTGCTAGAAAAAACCCAACTGAAGCAGAAGAGAGAACCGGAGAAAACTGCACATGATTTTACTGTGCTGAATATCTTATGAGGAAGTGTCACAACGTCATGCACAAACACTCACTCGAGTGGGCCGCAGCCGCTGCAGACCCCATGTTCCGGGATCTTGGTCGGGAGCTTTCTGCGTCTCACTTTGCTCATTTGTAACATGTGGGTTGGAGCCCTGAGCTCACTTTTTACAACATTAAAGTCAAATCATAAAACTATATTCCTTCTTTCTAAGTGAGAAAAAGTAACCACTTTATTGCTATTATCATTTTAATATTTTAAGTATATTTATATTCATTGCCAATATTATGGTTAGATAAAACTTTAAAGCATTCATGAATTGTTATATGAAGTTATAAAAATTTTGAGTATCTTTTCCTTTTTTCCTTCCAGTGAGATTCACTTGGTTTTCAGTATGATGAAATGTAAGTCTGTACTGTCAGCCTTTTTTTTCTGGGAAAACAACTACATTGTGATTTACAAAATGTGATTTACAGCCTGCGAAGCCACTAGGTCTTCAGGAATCACCATATCTTCTTTCCACTCTTCCCCCGCAGCACACTTCACCCTTTCTTGGTCACCAGTTGAGTACAAATTCTTCAACTTTAAAATATTATCTATGTAAATTCTTCTGCCACAGCTGGACAAGATGCTTTCAAGAGTTTTGCTGTTTCCTGTGTGGTGAAGCAGCTTCCCCCTAACGACTGTTTCCCATCAGTACCCACAAAGACCTACCTTCGTAACCACTGTTTCAACGGTTTTTTACCACTTCCACCTTTCTATAGATCATCGCATTGGAAGGCGGTGCATGAATATTTGTTCACTGGGCTGTTCCTACCGATAAGATCTCTTGGGACCTGAACTTTGATGTGCAGGTCTCATCTGGACCAAGCAGTGCAACTGTCAGACATTGGCAGCAAGCGCCAAAACTGAAAACACACTTTATGGTCTACATGGCGACCAAGATAGTTATTTGTGTTGCTGTTTGGGAAAAACAGAGTTCTTTACATTTTCCTTAAAATCATAGGGAACCTATTTCATCACTTTGCTCATTAACTCTTGCAAATTTTTAATGAGCCCAAATCGTGCTTTATTGGTGAACATTTTATTACCAACTGTAAACTTACAGTAGATAATCAGATTATAAAACATGATGACATGAATTAAATTTTGTAAGAGAAACTGTCTTGATCCCAGTAAAAAAAAAATGTTGTCTTTTTTTACATATTAAATTTTCCTATAAAAACAAAAAAACATTTCTGTTGTTACCTACAAAACAAATTATGAATGTTGTGTTGACATTCCTTATAACAATTTTTTTTTTTTTTTTTTTTGAGACAGGGTCTCGCTTTATAGTTCAGGCTGGCCCTGAGCTCAGCCTCAGACTCACATGACAGCAATCCTCCTGCCTCTGCCTTCCGAGTGCTGGGATTACAGGCGTGAGCCACCACGCCCGGCACTGTGGTATGTGGTACTGGTTGCTGCTGGGCGTGAGTCTCCACGCCCAGTATGATATGTGGTTACTGGGGATCGAACCCGGGTCCTCGAGCTTGCAAGACAGGCGCCGGAACCACTGAGCTAAATCCCCGGCCCCATATAAAGTATTTTAATGGCTTTGAAAAATAACACTTTCTTACTTTAAAAGTTACTAACATATTTAAATTATTTTTCATATCCTATCTTGACACTGCTATTTATTTTCTTGTTTCACAGCCTTTGTTTGCATAGTATTTAATTGTATGGCATTTTTCAATTGAAGTTTCACCAGAATAGCATTTGAATAGAAAGTTTCTTAAATCAAAATATTTGTTGATTGAAAAATCTGCTGTGGCTGGAAATGACTCCCTCCCCTCAGTGCGTACCCAGTGCCGAGCAGTGAAACTTGAGAGTGAAGTACTGGGCGAGTAGTGCTGCATCTCAATAAAAGGCAGCTCTGTGAGTTAGTGCTTACTGCCGCTGTAAACCCCGGAAAGAGTGGACCACAGAATACTCATTTCTCTCAGTCCCGACCCGTGCTCCGCTCGTAATGAAGACCACGTCGGTTCTCACGCTCTAATAAAACTGGGGACTTCTTGCCCAGTTGCCACGAGCACATCCCTCCTCCGTAGTCAGCTCGCGGACGTGGATGGATAACCCCGCACAGTTCGTCCCCTTGAACCCCATCGGATACTCTGGGACCCCCTCGGGACTCGAACAATATGTGAAGCAGTTAACCAAGTCATCACTGAAGTGTGCTGTGGGTATTTGCATGTGTGTTGATCACCACTGGGCTGTTTTGCTTCCCAACATTCCGTCTCCTGTTTCTCACTGTCACCACTCCAAAGCGG
>PVIR01041796.1:0-12574 GCA_004026965.1 Petromus typicus | reverse complement strand
GATAAGAGTCTTTTAATTCTTGTGTGTATATACCTAGCAGGGCAATGGCCGGGTCAAATGGGACCATCAATCCTAGCTTTTTGAGGATTCTCCAAACTGATCTCCACAGGGGCTGTACGAGTCTACAGTCCCACCAACAGTGGAGAAGGGTTCCTTCTTCTCCGCAGCCTCGCCAACATTTGCTGTTGGCTGATTCTGACCTTTCCATTTTTAATGCTGCGTTTCCTTTTAACTGTGTGGCCTGTAATAATTTCTCTTGTTTTATTTCTGTGTGGATGTTTTTCGTTGTTTCTTTCTCTTGAGCACTCATGCTGCTGTTCTCTAGAAATTATCTCTGTGTTCCTTTTGTTGTTGACACCCAAATCAATTTTGAACTCAAGGCCTTTGCATTGAGCTACATGGCCAGCTCATATGTGTTTATTTATTTTTGAGACAAGACTCTATTGAGTCACTCAGCTGCCCAGGCTGGGCTCAAATTTGAAATGCTCCTGTCTCAGCTTCTCAAGAGTGCTGTGGTCACAGAGCTTATTGTCTGCCATTTTAAAATTTTACTTATTTCTATTGTAATTTTATTTTTGCCTTTGCTTTATTCCATTTGGTTTACCTTTGTTTTCTTTCATCTTTTGTTTTACTTAGAGTCTTATTGTAGGAGAGCAGATTCATAATCTTAATTCTCCTTGTGTCAATATAATTGAAACCCTCTAATTTTCTTGTGATTATCTTCATCTTACAATTTTGATGCATTGGTTTCTCACTATTATTTTTTTACCTCAGTATGCAGACATTTCTTCTAGTACACTTTGAAAAGATTTTCAAATTTATCTGTAATTTGTTACATAATTTAGGACTATGTGCCACTTTAACGCATCATGAATGTGATCTTCATGTGGATATGGATCGATTTTATCTCTTAAAAATTATCACTAATAATGGCCTTTGTTCTTTTGTAAAACAATATTTTTCTAGGTATGTATAAACATAGTATCTGTCTATTCTGTTTCATGGTCTATTTCTTTATCTTTATGTCAATACTAGATTTTTGCACATTGTATACTTTATAATGTCATATAAAATCACCCATCATCAGTCTTCCAACTTTGTTCTTCATTTCCAAATGCATTTGTTTATTCTAGATCCTCTATACTCCCTTTGTACCTGAATTGTAGAACCAACAAATATCTTCAATTGCTATGAATTCCAGATTATCAATGACTTCTTTCATGAATCACACCTTTGTTTTTCCAAGTAAAAAAGGTTAACAATAAGCCTTAGGTTATATAAATGTTCCCTTATGTTATCATATGATAAATTTATAATTTTGTATTTTACCTTTGTAGGAACAGTGGGGACCTTTAGATGAGATTAGATTGATAAATTTTGTCCCTTTAAGAAGTAGAGATATTTAGATACTGTTTATACTGTATATTAAGGTAATGAGGATATACATTTATAGAGACTTGTTATTGTTTTAAATATTTAATATATTAATAACTCTTTTTAAAAGGAGTAGAACTAAAATAGCCTCTGCATCTCAGCCAGCAGCTGAGTTGTGGTTTTGAGACCCTTTTCTATGCAGGTTCACTCAGCTCAGTCTGCAGTTCTAATACTCTACTCTGTGTAACTTCATACTCCAACGTAAGCCTCTCTTTAAGTTTTCTACCTCTCCCATCCAAATTTCCCTCTTAGACCACCCAGTTTAGCCCCCTAGCAACAAATCCAACAACCCATCCAATGGTGTTCTACCCCGTAACACAGGATCGCAGGCCCTGGGTCATTAGTGCTACAACTCTAGACTCTCACTTTTCTGGGGTGATACTTTTCCACTTCCTCTAGAAATATCTACAATAAAATTATTCTTGGTTTAGACTGTATCCTCTGACTTTTCTTCCTCTTTCTACATCAGTGAGAGAAAGACAAGCTTGGCTAGGGTGAGTCCAGTGACCTCTAGGATCCAAGTCCACCAGACAGAATATCTTTCACTCTGTGAACTGTTTTAAGTCAATGTTTGAAAAGAGCACAAAGTATACATTTATATGCATTTGTTTGCACCTACCTATCCAGTAGCTACTACACCTTTTCTTGACAAGGCAGTTTTTTTCTTCCATTGGAATGCATTGGGAAGGGAGAATCCACATAGGCTGCTATATATTTTTCTTGAAGAAGAAATTTCTTTAGAAGTTTCTTTGAAGTAATAGAAACTGATAGAAGGAATTCATTAATGATTCCACAGTATAAGAACAAAGCACAGAATCTGAAATTACATTTCTTGACTTTAAATCCTAATTATACTAACATAGCTTTAGGTGATTATCCAGAATCCTTGATTCACTTATTTCATGGAAAAAAATAAACGTGATAACAGTAACTCTATCATTTGGTTAACTTCAAAATTAAATGTGTTAGTGGCTATGTCTTGCTTAGAGCATTACCATTTTCATGGCAAACTCTCAATAAATATAATTTATTACTAGTTACTAGTTATTATTAGTTACTAGTTACTACATTAGTTATAATCCCCCAAAAGCTTGTATATAAAATCTTGGTCCCCCCGTGTGGCACTGTTGGGAAATAGAAACTTTAGGAGGTGGGATAGCTAGGGACTCCGGAGGTCATTACGGACACGCCTTTGAGTGGGGTCAGGTGGGACATGTTGGCTACTTTGCTTTCTGACAAGCAAATGAGCTGTTTTCTCTGCTTCTTCTTCTGAGTAATGTAAGAGTGGCCAAAATAAGTGGTCATTCAATCATGGGCCAGAATATTGAGAAACTTTAGCCAAAGTAAAACATTTTTCTTCATAATCAGCAAAGATAGTCTGTTATAATAACAGAAAGCCAATACAGTTATTATGTTAATTGTGGTAATAAAGAAACTGTGGTTATCACCAAGGCCTCCACAGGACGTAGAGAGAGGAAGTGAAAGCATTTCAGTGGTTACACCTTTCTGGCAGTTTATGTCCCTCCTCTCTGCCTCAGTGTGTGGTCGTCCTCCTTCTCTGACACTCTGACCACTGCACTGCTCCTGCCAGCACGTATGGCTGACTCTCTAACATAGCATTGCTGAGATGTACAGACTCATGTCAAGACATCAGCTAGTTTAATGGACTCTACTGGGTAAGACACATGTATGACTCAGTGGAAAATTTAGAAAAATGTATATTTTTGGACCAGAGAAGTCTTCACTCCAGGGACAAAATTCTATTCACAACCAGAAATACAGACCAGAGGCATGCATGTGAGCCAACAGGACGATGAAACTCTCAGCTTCTGAAATTTTGTTTTCTTTAAGATATGAGACCTCAGAAGTACATGATATGTAGGCAGCTAAAGAATAAAACTTAACAGATGAAATGGTAATAATTTCAGAAAGATCCCAAAGGTGAGAAGCTGTGATTTTTGTCTACTTAATAAATGCCTTCCTCTTTTTTTTATTTAGTGAATCTCACCAGAATGAATAGTTGTCAGACTGTAAAAGCTTTGCTGTCTAATTTTTCAGAGATGATTGAAAGTATTTCATAACTAATAATTAAGAAGTGGCAAAAGTTAGCTATGATGATTTGAGTTATGGAAAAAGATCAAACTTTCTTCCATTATTTGCTTAAATATTTTTGATTGCTCTTTTCAAAAAGAAATGAGCTCTTTTAGTTAATGTCTAAAAGGACAATTTCAGTAAGGGCTGTTTATTAATTATTTTTCCTCGGTGTTATATGTATTACACTCTTCTTTAAGTTTTACACTTTAAGTTTTAAAACTGTGTTTTAAACTGATGTTTTCCCATGCCCATGCTCTGGACTGGAATCTGCTCCCCACAACTCTAAAATAGTCTTGGACAGTTTGCTTATAAATTCAAATCAAAGTGTTATTATAATCTTTCTGAAAAGTAGAAAAACCTCTAAAAGGTCAAATCATATATTTTTGGAAACTATTTATTGAAAAGTAGAATCAGAAAAGGTATTGTTAGGATAGATAAAAAGAGTAATAATGTGTTTAAGGTTACTAGATTCTTGATAGAGACCACAGCATGGCTAAGTTACTGATTTCCCAGTACAAGATTCAGTCCAATTGTTGTTTCTGAAGAATTATTTATGTTCTTTAGCAGAAATATCTTTTCCCCAGAAGTAGGTTTTGAGTTTCTTTATCTAAGTACTTCACTTTTCAAGCCAAATTTTAAACAATTTCTCTTTATAGGTACTAAAGATAGAGACTAGAATGCACAAAATGTGGCCCCATGTCAGATAAAAGCTGACATTTTCTTTGCCATGTGTAGATGAACATTTACACTCTAGCCAGGGATTTAGCTCAGTGATTCTGTGCCTGACTTGCAAGTGTAAAGTCCCAAGTTTGATCCTTAATACCAAAAAAAGAAAGAAAGAAAGAAAGAAAATATATAATATAGCATCTAATCTAAGAGAAAAGTTTTGGTTCAAGCGTTAGAGAAAATGCTGGACAAAGGGCAGATTCTTCTGTAGAAGTCACACATACTAATTCACCTGTTTTTGATGTATTTTTATCTAGTCCAGGAATGGAGCATAAGGAGATTGTTTATTGATTTTATTTTTCATATACCCAAATACTAAACTAAAGGCACACTCTCTTATGTTACTTCTTTATGGAAGAGATTCTGAAACAGAATAAAACAATCCAGGCATTAGTATTTCTGCGATGTGGTTTTGAACACTTCTCCAGAGAGGCAGACTGAAAAGATACGTTATAATTTTCACAAGAAGAAAGATTATTTCAAGTTTTGCACATTGGGAAATGCAGCTTATGTTCTGTTTTGTAGCACTCTGAGCTCCTTTTTGCAAAAAGAAAATAAATGACAAATATTAATTGACTGAATGAATGGTATTGGTAAATTGCTCATACTTTACTACCACTCTAGTCACTCAGTGAAGAAGATTCAATGGTGAGTTTTTCACCACTCCAGATAATCCATGTATCTTTACCTTACTTGATGTTGTCAACTTTGGGTCTTATTTAATTAAATGTAAAGGGATGAAACTTTTGGGAAAATGTGTCTCTTCTTTTTGATGAGTTGGCTATTAGCAGTCTGTCTGCATCACTTTACAAAATTCAAATAATATTTTCCTAGCATATTTACAGGCAAGAATGTAATTTTCTTCAGGTCTAGTTATATTCCCAGTAAACAAAGTTTTGAGGGAGGGAGCGTCTGTGACTAATTTTTCTAGTGATACTCATGTAAAGTTTTAATGCTCAAAAGCCAACATTAAGTCCTACGTGTCATAGGGAAGAATGTGTCCACTGGATGCAAAAATGGGCTCATTAATTTGGAATTTAACACTTTCCTGGGGCTGCTTTGGATTTTTCCTGCTAATAATAAAGATCAAGAGAAGGATCCCTGCCCTGTTGTTGACTAATCTTTATTATCATAGGCAAAATTTGTTTGCTTTTCATGATAATAAGAAATGTTTACAGTGAAAAACAGATAAACATACCTCCCAAACCCTGAGCTATTTTTCTGTACTATAATGTCTGTCATTAAAAGCAAGATAAATTTACAGTAACTATGGGAAACTCAGCCAAACAAGTCTGATGTGGTCTACATACTTTGAGAAGAAAAGCCTAGTTTCACTCCAAGGCCAAGATAGTAAGGTGAGAAAGTGAAGAGTAGATACCAGTATAGTAAAAAATGTTGATGTGGTCATCAGCTCTGATTACAAATTACATATAAATTACAAGGACTATCAAACTTCTGAAAATCTTTTTTTAATTATGAGGTAAATATAGTTATGCATATATTAGTCGGTGTTTCTTTGTTTCCTATCTATCTTGAAATGTATTAAAAATAGTTCATCTTAAATTTCAAAATTAAAGTTACAAAGAAAATGTGTCACCTGGATGAAAAAAATTAACATCAGCTACAGACAAGTGAGTGATGTGTCCTTTTAGAGAAAAATATTTGAGATATAAATAAGCTCAGCACATTTACATAATACATTACATGATCTCTCTGACTTAATAGAATGAAGGAACAGTTGAACTCAGTATACAAACCTAATTACCAGAAACTATTGTCTTCAGGTAAGTATCAAGTATCAAGGAAGAAGTTACATATTAATTTAAGTTTACAAAGAAAAAAATGACAGTAGATTTAAATTGTGTTCATGCAGCTGAGGTGGAACTCTCTCCTAGCATTCCTTTCACTGAACTATTCAATGAAAATGTGTAATTTTGGGCAAGATTAGGACAGGGGAGGGTATTGACCCTCATCTTACTTCTCAGAGGGGTCTTTCAAAGCTCCTGCATTGTGTTCATTATCTGTAGAGCTTCTCTGGATGTCACGGTTGGGCCTGTGACTGCTTCAGCAACAGCAAACTTTTCCCTTTGAGTTTTCTGTTCTCATCAATGTGCATGTAAGTCAATGTCAAAGGTCATCAGCATCTCCTCTTAAAAGCTACCATCTTCCAGATCTGGTGCTTAGTGACTATTAAGTTTGCCTTCATAAATCTCAGTCTGTCTAGGTTTCAGCCTCATTGCTGTGGATTTTAAAATACTTCTTGTTTTAATTTTGTCATTGTCACTCATTTGTTTCCTTCACATCTATCTTGCTTTTCTCATGGCTGTCGCGCTCACTTCAGAACTTGCCATCGAATACAGAAGCAAAAGGCTTCCACAAACTGTGTAAGTTCAACAGTACTGATGCAAACTGAAATTGCTGTAGTAATGACTTCTTAAAAGGAACGTGAGTTGTGTCATATACTGGTACAAATTCTTATTGTTGAGTGCAATCATGATATGTATATGTAATGTACCGATAAAGATTTCAATTTTTTTTAAAAAAAGAAAAGTGAATACATTAGTATGTATGTGTGTGTCCACACATTGCAGTGATTCTGCTTTTCTCAGCAAACCCTGACTGATACATTCTTTTTAAATCTTCTACAATTTCATATTATTTATGCAGTACATTATTATCATTTTAAATTTTTTTTATAGTTATTTTTATCACAACAATCATTATTGTCTTATAAAATGTATTATTTATATTATTTCACATATAGATCACATTATTCCTTACTAATAGCGTACAATTTAGGATAATCTTTCTCTGCTCTTTGATTTTGTATTTTGCTTTTGGCTTTTGAGACAAGATCTTACTATACAGGTTCAAATTGACCTCAAATTTACCACAATCTCTCTGCCTCAATCTCCTGAGTACTGGGATTACAGGTGTGTGGCACTGTGAATGGCCTGATTTTCTTCATACGTGTGTATTGTACATAATGTTTACTTTCTTGTGGGAAATAGGTAAATGAACATAGTTCATTTTGTTTTCTTTTCTATCCCTTTTCCTTCTCATCTCTCAGTTCTTCTTATATCTTTCATCTCCTTTAACTTTGTGAAAGATATATCTCCCATCTTCCTATCTTCTATATTGCTCTTCAATGACACTAAGTTTTTCATATAAGAGAAACCATATGACATTTAAACTATGTGTCTTACTTCTCTTAACATTATGATATATTTTTTAAAGTGACTAGAGACAATTTAATTGGTGCTATAAAATCTTAGGGAAATAGACAAATATTCAATACATATAAAGAGCTTAGTAGATGCATTTTTACATTTATTTACTGTTTGCAGGAATGGCAAAGAAGATAAAGCAGCGGTACCATAGTGGCCAAGAGCAACAGATGTAGTCAAAATCTACCTGTTGAAACTATTGCTTCATTTTTGGACATGTTCATTTAGCTTGACTCTAAGAGAAAATAGAAATTCCTGAAGGAGAATGAGCAGCAGAATGACATTTTCAAAAAGATTTTAAAACATTTCTTACTTGAAGTTAAGATAGAAATCCCTAGAAGAGAAGATTTCCACAAGAAACAAATATGCAAGTCAATTAAAAAGTACAGAACACAGTCTCAGAAAAAAAAAAAATCTCCATGGAGTCTGTAGATGTCCTGTCATTTTTAGCTCAAAATACTTGGCAAAGTTTTCAAAGTCTGAGGCTAGAAAGAGAAACAGCAAACACCAGAAAGTGAAACACTGGATTTGACTCTTAGGTGATGGCATGAATGATAAATGTGAAAATGGTATTAACTTAGAATGTACCAATAAACTCAATTTTTTAAAAAAGAACATCCTCTCTCCCTCTCTCTCATGGTCAAACACTGAGCTCTTGGTTGGGATATCCCAAGTTGTAAGAAGCAGATACTGGCAAAGCTTACAAAATGCTTGCAAAATCTATCCATGGACCAAGATAACACTCTGAATTCAAAATATTCATACATAATTCTCAATTTTTAAGCAATAATCATATGTTATATATGAAAACAGAGAGCAAGGGGAAAATACACAGACACAAGTCATATTCTTTAACATGTGTATATGATGCCAGGACTTTGGGTTTCAGCCTCAGCCCTAACAGATAAATTTAGTGACTTTTAAGAAAATAGATTACAAGTGATCTAATTTTAAGAGGCAAGTGAAAATTCTACAACAGAAAAAAGTCATAATTAAAATTTACATGTTAGTGTAAAGTTTACCACAAAGTTAGCAGAGCAGTGGGTACATAGTCAAGATTAATGACAAAATGACAGGTCCAGGTGAAAGTGTGAAATATTAACACAAGAGAAAATTTTCTAAAAATATATCTCAGATAGACTGAAGATACTGAATATTTTTATACAAAATCCACAATCAAGGAGCTGAAGCAATATTTAAAGATAGTATTTCTGGGAGAACTTTTCCCCAAATGATTGTGACTAAGCTGTACATTGCAAGGATATTTTTCTTTTTTAAAATTATTTTTTATACATTTTATACATACATTATGCTGTTTTTCACAGTCACATATGGGCTAGACCAGGTAAGTGGGGAAGATAGTTATAACCTTTGGTAAAGAGCTGGGTGAAAATCTGTGTGGCTAGGTCAGCTGAAATGCTGTGGAGGTGGGGAAATCTGGGAGAATTTCCAACCAGGTCAGGAAGGATTTGCTGATAGATTAGAGTTGTAGGTGTAGAGAAGAAAATGTCATCAGGTTAAGCAACTAGCAAAAATGAACTGCCTTTACCAAGATGGGAACAATTATAAGATGATCAATAAGGCTTGAGATGAATGTGGAGAATTAGCTACTGATAAATGGTAAGAACTCTACTGAAAAAAAAAAAAGGCTGATCAAAACCATTAGCTACACAATGTAAATACTTTCAACCACTTAAAAGCATCTGGTGTTACAAAAAGTTATGAGATAGAGAGTTGAGGTGTATATTCTAGTTCAGAGAATTAGAGGTCAAATCACTGCTAAACCAGATTTCTAGACATTATATTCTAAAAGTCCAGAAGAAACTTTTGAATTGTTTGCTATAAAAACTCTCTGTCTTAGTTGGTCATCAAATTTATCTGGTTTAAACATATCTAGTAATAGAATTCTATACTGAAAATAGTTTACTCTTGCATTATGTCATGATTTTCTTTTCTTGTGATGTTTAGAGAAGTCTGCTGCTAATCTAGTCGACATTGGTGGGAATCTGGTGTTCATTCTCTTTACACTGAATGTTTTGCAGTTTCACTGATATGTTCCCATGTTGGACAGGTTTTCATTTTTGTTTTCTTTCTTTAGCATTGGAATAATTTAAATATTTTTGCCAGTTCATAGTAAGTCTTAGCTAAGACTTCATCCAAATTTCTTTGTCATTTTCTGAAAAGGCTATTTAGATTATACTGGGATATTATATTTTAACTCCAAATCTACTGAAAAAATTTCACTACAATTTGAATTTTTTTTTTTTTTTTTTTTTTTTTTTTAGGTTTTTTGAGACAGGGTCTCACTTTGTGGTTCAGGCTGGCCCTGAGCTCAGCCTCAAACTCACATCACAGTAATCCTCCTGCCTCTACTTCCCAAGTGCTGGGATGACAGGCATGAGCCACCATGCCTGGCACTGTGGTGTGTGGTACTGGTTGCTGCTGGGCGTGAGTCTCCACACCCAGTATGGTATGTGGTTACCGGGGATCGAACTCGGGTCGTTACGCTTGCAAGACAGGCGCCGGAACCACTGAGCTAAATCCCCGGCCCTACAATTTGAATTTTAAGAAAGCACTTAATTGCATATTTTGGATATTTTCATTAAAATTAACTTCTAATTTTAAATGTTTCCATTTTATTTTTATGATATCTAATACATTATATATTGTTAAAATTTTTAATAACTATTGATTTTTATTTATTGGTCTTTTTTCAAATCTTTCTGATGAAATTATTTTTTATACTGTTTAGTTATTTCCTATTCTAAGGATTTTTGACTGATAGTGTAATTTGACTCTTCTTTATGGCTTTTTGTACTTATCTCCTATAGTTTTGCTCTTTGAGATAAGTTCTTGCTCTGGAGTTCAAGTTGGCTTTGAACTCGCTATGTAGCGCAGACTGGCTCTGAACTCACAGCGATCCTCAGTCCTCATGCCTCAGCCTTCCCTGTGCCCAGATTACAGGATTGTGCCACCACATCCAGTCTGCTCACAGTTTTGATGTTGTGTTTAATTTTTATTTTGCATGCATGTATGTGTTAATTTTTAATGGTGCTATTGGCTTGAGTGTGACACAAACCCCTAAGGAGTCATTATATGATCACAAGATTGAAAGGAAGACTGATGTGAGAGTTCAGAATAATTAAAAATAAATAAATATTTTTCCTTGGTTCTGAGGATGCAGTTATGTTAAACACTTTTGCTGTATTTGCACTTGTGATTCAAATCTCTAGAAATATTACTAAATCACATAGCTCACTGCATGCAGAGGACTCTAAAGGCTCAATAAATATTTATCCTCAGCAAGACTTCATTAGAATAGAGACACAAAGCATGGCAACCAAAAAAAAATTTCACTTACAGAATACAAAAGCTAAGCCAAAAAGAAAATTTTATTAAATTAGATATATTAGAAAATTTTATTAAATTAGATATATTAAATAATTGAAAGCATCATGAACAAAAAAAGAAAAACAATTGAAAGAAAATAGCATGTTTACTTTTTAATTTCATATTTAGTTGAGAAATCATATGATATATGTAGTTTATGGGATAAAATCTGGTAGGTGAAACAATAGAGCATTTTTAAAGATTCAAGGAACTTAGATACTTCAGTTGTATAAATAGAGGTGACTATGTCCTGAACGGGAATCAAGAATGGACCTTGGAAACAAAGCACCATAGTGAAGGATTGCAGAAAAATTAGGAAAACATCACTGGGAGATGATGTATGGTTTTACCTAGTACTTGAGAAATTGGAATCATTGAAGTTTCCTGAAAAATAGGAACCTGTGGAAGCAGTCTTGATGTAGGGAAAAAGTAACCAAAATAATATAAGAGGAATAGTCTGATTTTCAATCTGCTAGGTATCCTGAACACTGAGTTTCTGTTCTCTACAAAGAAAGAGTTCTAGGAACACTGGAGGTTAAGAAGACAAAAAAGCATATTAAGTGAAAGATAGACTACATCTCAGAAAGACAGAAAAGGAGATGTTGGTTCTAGTTCAGCGGATTGGTGTCTATTTATAATATCAATCACTGCTATTCATCCCTTGGTGAAGTATGTGGGTGTAATAGTTTTGCCATTTCTGAAACTGGACCTTTGAGTAAATGTCTCTCCATTGTCTTCAGCACTGAGGGCCTGAGCCTTGCTTAACTGCCTTATAATATTTTCTAATGAGTTTAACTGTCTACAATAGTCTGGGGACTCTCAAACTTGGATCATAACCGGACAGAGTAACAGTTGTCTGAGATATGACCCTTAAAAGAAAAACATTAAGCCCTGGTCGAACAGTTTAGTGGTAGCATATGTGCCGAGCATATAGAAGAGTACAAGTTTGATCCCTGACATGAACAATGAATAAATAAATAAATAAAATACTAGCTAATTTAAAATTTTTGTCTTTGCATTATTGTTTGTACATGTGCTTTTGTGGAATTCTATAAAAGTGAGAGACAGAGGTGAACAGAAAGACAAAAAATGTTAAGCATATATTTTATGGTGAGAGGGATTTAAATATATTGCTCAAGGAATGAACAGTCACATATAGATATGGGAATTGAAAAATTTATAGGATATTCATAGGAAAAATAATGAAAACATTGAAACGGAATTCTCGCACTATCTCATAGTACTGTGCTGACTGGTAGCATCATGCTTAGATAAATACACAATTTGATATCTAGTCATGTTGTAAATAATGAAGAGCAATACATAGCTCATGAATGTTCCCATGGTTGATATGCATAGAGAGCATGTACATTATTATAGGCAGTGCTATTGGACAATGTTGAAATAGAATTAAACATAGACTTCAGGAGCTATTTGATATAAGCAATCACTACTGGGAGCATTTAGACAAAAGAAGAAAGTAAAAGACCAACTTTTTGAGAACACTGCAGATTAAACCTAGAGCATTCACAATGAGCTATATCTGTAGCCCTTTTTTAAATCATATTTTATCATTATCATTATTATTATTGTTGTTGTTGTTGCTCCTGCTGTTGTTGTTGTTGTTTTATCTAGAGACAGTCAGATTACTAAGTTGGGAATGAGTGGGAATGACTTTAGGATCCTCCTGTCTTAGTTTAACA
>PVIR01041795.1:0-12569 GCA_004026965.1 Petromus typicus | reverse complement strand
CCCTGAGCTCAGCCTCCAACTCACATCACAATCCTCCTGCCTCTGCCTCCCGAGTGCTGGGATTACAGGCGTGAGCCACCACGCCCGGCACTGTGCTATGTGGTACTGGTTGCTGCTGGGTGTGGGTCTCCACACCCAGTATTGTTATGTGGTTACCGGGGAATCGAACCCGGGCCCTTGCGCTTGCAAGACAGGCGCTTGGAACCACTGAGCTAACTCCCCGGCCCCTCAAGCCCATTTCTTTTCAGTTGGTATTTTAAGACAGGGTCTCACTTTGTAGTTCTTATAGTTAAAGCTGGTCCTCCTGAACTTACTGTGTAGCCCAGGCTAGCCTTAAACTTGCAGAGATCTTCCTGCCTCAGCTTCCCAAGTGCCAGGATACAGGTGTGCGCCACCACACTTCCCCCCTCCCTTTTTTTCTCTCTTTTGATGCTGAGAGATAAACCCTGTACCTCATGCTACAAAACACACACGATCATTGAGCTCCTCTCAGCCTGTTCACACTTGGACTGTTTTGGTAAGTGATAATGTGGTATAAACTTTTGCGCTTACTGATACTGACTGGTTCTTCTGCTCATTTCATTTTGTGGTGTTTAAGGTGAAAGACAGCAATTGCCTAGCTTGTCATTCCCTGGGTTCCAGCGCTGTGCACCCCCTCAAACTAATACATTGATCTTGTTTTAGTACAACTTAAGAGAGTTTCTGGGAAAAAAAGATCATTACTGCAGGAAACACCTTGACATCCTCTTGTCCCAAAATGCTAGCCTGCCATTTTTGAAATAGAATGATGGCATATATATATATATATTTTTTTTTTTTCCTGCCAGTTATACTTAGGCCCTGCATGTAATTTTTCCCAGAACTCCAATTTGCAATTCAGTGATAATGAATTTGGAAATGAAGAGGAGGCACAGAGCAGAAAGAAGCATTTCTTGCTACTATTTTTACCCTATTTAGGCAGTAGTCTTTGTAAGATTTTCAAGATTAGAACAGACAAATTGAAACTGGAAGATTTCAGTGGAAAGGTTGTCTGCAGATTCTAGGACTAACTGAAGAGCACTGTCGCAGTGTCCTCATCAGGTGTAGTGGCACATCCCTGTCATTGCAATACTCTGGGAAGCTGAGGCAGGAAGATTATAAATTCGAGCCCAACCTCGGCAACTTAGTGACTGACTTAGCTAGACCCTGACTCAAAAATTATTTAAAAGATCTGTGATGGTCCTGGCTTCAATGCCCAGCACCACTGTAAAATCTGTTCGGAGGGGAATCGAGGACCTTTGAATTTTTTGTAGCTGCTGTTTTGTTTTTCTGGGACAAGGTTTTGCTTTGTACCCCAGGCTGGCCTCAAACTCACCGAACTCCTCACTCCTCGAGCCTCAGCTTCTCAAGTGCTGGGATTAACAGCTGTGCATCACCGAGCCTGGCTGGGCTTCAGAACTTTTTAACTTTTACTGGCATAATCATCTGTTTCAAGCAAGAGCATTATAAAAGTTTGCATTAGATGGGTGGATGGGTTCATCACCAGCTATGCCATGTAAAAGGGGGAATAATTTGTAGTTCCCTTTGGTAAACTGCTTTGATTTTTCTCTGGGCTTAAGCTGTGGCTTTGGCCGTTTAGAATTAGATCTGAAAGAAAACTTAGAGCCTCTCCTCACATCCCTGAATGTCTTAAGTACTAGATCAGATGTCCTCTTTCTTAAAATAGGTCCGGTTAGAAACAACTTCCCTGACCTTTCAGCCTCCCAGATAAAAATTCTTCCTTGGACTTAGGGGAAATTGCAGTTACCTCAATATGGATTTTTGTTTGCCTGTTTAGTTTCGTATATACCCACATTCCGAAGAATATTTGTAGGTCGCATCCAGCCTGCAAACTCAGGGAACCTTGTCCCCTCATTCTGTTAACCTCTGGGTAGCGCTGGCTACCAGCCATCCCCTTGCTGCCTTTCTCTTGGTTTCTGTCAGAGCATTATGCTTTACCATGTCTGATGTGGCTTGGGATACCTCTGTCCACCTCTAAAACAAGGTTTCATAGGGTTCTATCCTGGGCACGCGTGTTTCCGAGCTCCAGCCTACTTCCTATCTGTCCCTGATAGATCACGCTATGCGACTGTCGTCGCCCAGACTTCCCGACTTGAGGGTCTCCCTGCCTTGTCTGCTAATGACTTTGCGAGTATCCAAATGATCCGAAGGCACCCAGCACCCTACTTCCGGCAGACTCAGACAGGACAGCTGCTGATCCTGCAGCCAGGAGGTTGCCTCGTGCCTGTCCATATTGTGGCTGAATATAATATAAAGGGAGGACTTAGGACCTTTGAGCTCCAGGGTAGAGCTAGGAAACTAAAACACTGTCTTGTTGGTGTTAATGTGAATGACTTCAACAACTCCTAAAATCTGATTTCCTTTCCTGCTTGCTCAGTATCTCACCCCAAACACCTCAACCTCTTTAATTGACCTAAGCATGAGCTAGATTTCACAGGTGAACAGTCATTCACCTATAAGTGTATATGCAATCTGATTCTTGGCTTGGACATCTTGGTGGATTTGGTGGACGAGTCTCTAGAAGGCAGGCCTAAGATTCATGTAATTCTCTTTCTGCAGCTATTCGTGCAACTCAGATAATTAGGTGTTGAGGGAGAGAGCAGGCTGAGTCCATAGATTTCCTACATAGGTCCAATAAACACTTTTCCACAAGAATAAGGAAAGGAATGAGTTTTCTTGTTTCTGAAAAGAACACTCTTTTTTTTTTTAGGTTTTTTGAGACAGGGTCTCGCTTGTGGTTCAGGCTGGCCCTGAGCTCAGCCTCAAACTCACATCACAGCAGTCCTCCTGCCTCTGCCTCCCTAGTGCTGGGATTACAGGCGTGAGCCACCACGCCCGGCACTGTGGTATGTGGTACTGGTTGCTGCTGGGCGTGGGTCTTCATGCCCAGTATGGTATGTGGTTACTGGGGATCAAACCTGGGTCCTTGCGCTTGCAAGACAGGCGCCGGAACCACTGAGCTAACTCCCCAGCCCGAAGATAGGATTTTCTAAAGTGCCAACAATGGTCCCCCTCAACCTTCTTCTTAGAAGAATCCCAGGTCCTTGCTGAGCCCAGCAGGCCCCTGGCAGATGCCCCCATCCTCAAAAGAGTCTCTCAGGATTCCCCAAAGAAGCCTAAGCCAGCACATGATCCTTTGTACTCTGGTCCCAAGGCACTCTGCACATCTGTACTTCCGGGTACCTGGGAGGCTGAGACAGGAGGATTGCTGGAGCTCTAGTTAGAGGTGGTGCCGAAGGTCTTTGCCATGCTCTCAGCAGACTGAGTTCTGAGGAGACACAACTTTCTAACGCAGTCCTGTCTCAGGACACATAGTGTGAGACAGCTGGGCTCATTCAGGGTGCCAGGCAGAGGGGAGGTGGGCTATGTCTACCCACTGATCACCAAAATTCTCGTGTGTGTGCGTGTGTGTGTGTCCGCACGCGTGGGGGTACTGAGGTCAGAATTCAGAGCTTTACCATTGAGCTACACCCCCAGCTCTTTGTATTTTTTTGTTTTGAGATAGGTTTTTGCTAAGTTGCCTGGGCTAGCCTCAAACTGGCGACCCTCAGGTCTCAGCCTGCAGGGTAAGTGAGACTACAGTGTCTGCTACGGAGCCCTGTCCTCTTTTTTTGAGAGCAGGTTTGTGATGTGTTCGAGGTGCTTGTGTTACACTTTAGCAGGTGCTTGGTCATTTTCATTAAAGACCCATTGGGGCACAGTCTCCTAACTCTAAGACAGGACAGGTAGCACTGTCCATAAAGTGTAAAGTTTTTGTTTGTTTTGATATCCCTTCCTTCTTGTTAAGACAGAGTCTCACTATCAGATCAGGCTGGCCTTGAACTCACCTATGTAGCTTGGGCTGGCCTCAAACTTCCCTGATCCTTCTGCCTCAGTTTCCCCCATGTTTCCATTACAGGCTAGGGTTGCCACATCCAGATGTTGAAATATTAAATGAGTAATGTCAAGTGCTTAGAACACTGACTATAAAAGTACTCAGGAAGTAGTCACTTGTACTGTTAGTCTTTAAATCGAGCCACTTGAAATTGTCACTGACAGGTCAAAGTCTGACAGACATCAGCAGTTTTATATAGCTGAATTCGTGCCTTTCAGAGAAGGCAACAGGAAGAAGAAAATCATGGAAATACGTTTACTCGAGCTCCTCTGGCTTTCGTGTCACTCTTATTCTCCTGCCTTTCCATGGCTCGTCTCTTATTCTCAGGAAAAAGCTTCTTGAAGTAGTTTGCTGAAATGGACCCAAATTGGCAGTCTCAAACCACCAACATGGAGTGGGGTGAAAGATATATCCCAAGGTCCCCAGATCCTCTGCTCACTTCCTGAATCTCACAAAATTTACTTTCCTTTTCTATTTTAAAAGTATTCTGAAATGTCAGATATAACAGAATATAAAACTATTGCCAAATACAGCCTTTTATGTCAAGTGAAGTAACTGACCATTAAAGGACAAGGACACTTGTGATGAACTCTGCAGACACAAACACCCATTCAAGTTTCGTTTTTAAGTTTCCTTCTGGAGATCTGATTCTTATTTATCTACTTTTTGTGGTACTCAGGGCCTTTGCTCCGAACTACTACACCCCAGCCCTCCGCCCCTTTACCCCTCCCCCTTCCTCTTCCTCCTCTTGTTCTTCTCCTTCCTCTTCCTTTTCTTCTCCTTTTTTTTTGAGACAGGGTTTTGCTTTGTAGTTCAGGCTGGTCCTGAGCTCACTTTGTAGCCCAACCCAGCTCAGAACTCACAGCAACCCTCCTGCCTCTGCCTCCCGAGTGCTAGGATTACAGACTGAGCCACCACACCGGGCACTGTGATATGCGGTTACCGGGGATCAAGCTCAGGATCTTGTGTTTGCAAGGGAGACACTAGAGCCCCTGAGCTAAATCCCTGGCTCCGCTTTCTAAACAACATTTATTTTAAATTTCTAAACACAGTGTGTGTATTTAAATCATGAAAATAATGTCAGCTAATTTCAACAAAAATAAAATACAGAGGCACATTAAAAAGCAGCACTCCCTGCCTGAGGTTAACAGCAATGCAGGCTCCAGGCCGCTGAGTCACTGTTTTGCAGAAGGGAGGAGAACTTCTCCCATCAGCGTGAAGAACAGTTAGAGCTCTGCCTGTGTCCAAGAAGGAATGGAGACCGCCGTGTGAAAGTGCATAGCCAGAAACGAACAGGGGAGAGAGAGTGTGGAGAATCAGCCTCAGACGGACACACAGAAGCCACGGTGTCCTCTGAAGGAACATGGTCAAATTCAGGGTTCGAGGATGCTCTCTGAAGCTCAGGCCCCAGCTGCATAGAGGCTTAGGGGAAACATCTTTTTAAAATTTTTTTCTCAGTATTAGGAATTAAACCTGGGATGTTTCCATGGAGCTACTTCTCATCCCTTTATTTACTTTTTTTTTAAAGACAGGGTCTCACTATGCAGTTCATTCAGGCTGGCCTTGAACTCACTGTGTAGCACAGGCTAGCTTTGAACTCACAGAAGTCCTCCTGCCTCAGCCTCCCGAGTGCTGGGATTTCAGGTGTGCACCACCACACCTGCCTGAAACAATTCTTATTAAAGCCTTGGGGAGAAAGTGGCAGAAGGTGAGGAACAGACAGTGCTTCTGTCCTTATAAAGCTTTATAGTTTCCACACCTATTGGACATGAATTACCCTTAACTTCAAATTTACCTTGTAAAGTCCTTATTTAGGAGCAAGGTCTTACTCTGAGTTCACAGGTTGAGACTTCCAGAAAGTAAATGGTCCAGGTCATACAGTCCTTTGACACCCTCTAGCCCCATGTTACCTAGACATCATCCAGGCTGTGGTGGCCCAGCTGAGGAAGGACACTGGTGAGCACGGCAATGATCATGGACCAGCGCAGCTAGGTGATCTCCGAACAGAAAATCCTGATGTGGCTGCAGCCTGGGAGCCGTTCAGGCCCCCAGGAAAAGCCCCACACGGTGAAGAGATTCGCCGCGAGGCCTCGCAGCACTGTCCACCGTTTCATGTGAGAATATGCTCATCAGATACCTAACAGGAGAGCTCCATGTCCACTGGTCGGTGTGGACATACTCCTGACCACACCTGTACCCTTTCATTAAGAACAAGGGCTTTGGGCCAGGGATTTAGTTCAGTGGTTCTGGCACCTGCCTTGCAAGCGCAAGGGCCTGGGTTTGATCCCTGGTAACCCCAGTGCTAGGCGTGGTGGCTCACGCCTGTAATCCCAGCACTCAGGAAGCAGAGGCAGGAGGATTGCTGTGAGTTCAAGACTGGCTTGGGCTACATAGTGAGCTCAGGGCCAGCCTGAACTACAGGGCGAGACCCTATCTTGCAAAAAAACAAACCAAAACAAAAAAAAGAACAGGGGCTTCCTGGGAGCCCATGGAGGCAGTGACACTTCATATCTGCTTCCCAAGAGACCCACTTACTGGACAACCAAGGAGCTCTTTGAATGAATTTCTGGTGCACAAGAAAAAGATGAAATCTTTGAATTTTAGTTATTCTGCAGGCTCCAACTGTCTTTGTTGGTTTTTTGTTGTTTTGGAAAAAGTCTATGTAGTTTATACTGGCCTTGAAATCAGCAAACTCTCCTGTCTCTGCTTCCTGAGCTCTAGGATTAGAGGCCCGCATCACCACATCCAGCTTTTCCACGACTCGCCCTCATCAGCCGGAACCGTGCTGTAGTACCACACATTACCAGCAGATGTCGCAGCCCCAACACCTGGCAGAAACACTTTCAAAATCACGAAGGCGCCAACTGACCCCCGTTGAGCGCCTGCTGTATATTTGCTGGGCCCCAGGCTGCGAGTCGACCCCGCACTTGTTGGTTCGTCTGGGAAACGAGTTAGTGATTAAATTTGAGTGCGTTGAACGCTGACAGGACTACGGAGTGACAGTACCAACAGGCGGGGGTGAGAGGCAGGGTAGACCTAACTGGGGTCCTCCGGGGACTCCGCCTCCGCTCCGCTCTCCCGTGGCCCCGCACAGTAGGCGTTTTGGCGCAGAGGTCCTGCCTGGGCTTGGCTTCTGGATCCCCGCCCTTCCGCCTGTCCCCTGCCACTAAGCTGCCACTGTGCACCTGGGGCTGGCACCGGGCTCCCGCGGCTGGGCAGCGGTGGTGTGTGGGGTGGGCGGGTGCAGGCACGGCTGGGGCGGACCCAGGTCGGGGCGGCTCTCGCGGGTTTCCTGCAGCAACTTCTAGAAGCCGCATGGGAGGTGGCCCGGGCGGGGCGCAAGAGGTCGCGCTCTTGGGCCGAAAGTCTGAAAAAGTTGCCTCCGGGGCCTTCTGGGCCTGCGCACTGCCTCGTACCCACCTGCCCAGCCAGCCCTGGCACCCTTCCCCCGGGCCCCGGTTTCCCGCGCCCGGTGCAGCGGCCACACGCTCGGATCCGGCCCGTGTCGCGACGCACGCGCCAGGGCGGGGCGCTCGGCGGGACCGGGCTGCGCCCCGAGCGAGCGGCGGCCTGGGGTGTGCGCCGTGCCACTCCGGCCCGCAGCGGGATCCGGCTGGGGACCGGGCCGCGAGGCGGCGCGCGGCCGGCGGGCGCGGGGCGGGGCCCCGCATTGTCCCTCCCCTTCCAGCCCGGGCGCGGCGCGGGGCCGCCGGAGCTGCCGAACGTGGGCCGGCCCCGCCTTTGTCTCCCGGGCGCGAGCTGCCGCAGCCCCGCGCCCGCCGCTCGCCGGCCGAGCCGCTTTGTGCCGCGGCGGGGGACCCGGACGCGCGGCACGGAGCCGACGCACAGCCTCGGCATGGACGTGACGGTCTCGGAGCTCATGGAGCTCTTTCTGCAGAGCCCGCTGGTGACCTGGGTAAGTGCGCCCGCTCCCCGCCCCTTTGTTGGTGCCCCGGGCTGGGGGCGCGCGAGGCAGCAAGTGGCTCCGGGTGCCTCACAACGTCTGGGTCCTGCGCTCTCCAGGCAGCCCGACCCCGCAGCCTGTGACTCCGCCTTGCGCGGGCCGCCGAACCCACCGCGCTCGCGCGGGGCCGGAGCGCAGCGGAGCCAGGACACCTGCTCCCTCCCGGCGCTGGGCCGACTGCTGGGCCACGGGGTGGTCCGAGCGGTCACCGCCGTCCTCAGGGGGGGTGTGCTCCCCAGGGTTCCCATCGTGGAGTTGTTGAACCCTGAGACCCACCAGTGGGTGGCAGTGACGGGCGCGAGTAAGGGGCCGAGGGAAACAGGAGCGGACTGGGTGGGCGCCCTGCCTTCCTCCGGATCTAGACGTGAGAAATTTATTGAAACGTCGCTTTTCTTTCTCTCTTTCTTTCTCGCTCTGGAACGCTGGAGAAAAGCAGCCAAGAAGTTTTCCTTCTCCGAGTTGGCGTCTGTTGCTTGGCGCACGGGGGAAGGGGACACGACAGAGGCCCAGGAAGGAGGGTGGGCTTGAAGGGAGCCGCGGACGCGGTGTTCCCTTCCTGTCACACGCGGCCCGAGGTTTGCCCGTGGGTGACTTCTTGCTTCTCTCTCTCCCTGTTCCCTGCAGGTGAAAACTTTTGGCTCCTTCGGAAGCGGCCACCAGGACAACTTGACTATGTACATGGACTTAGTGGATGGCATCTTTTTGAACCAAATTATGCTGCAAATGTAAGTTGTCTGCTCCAGAGCGGAAGGGAAGAACAATGCTCTAGGGGATTTAAAGTGGAAATATAAGGGGGCCAGGACCGAGGGGCTTCTGCGGGTTAGTACAGCTGTGCTTTTGCGTCCCTTGGGTGTGTAACTCTGGCGGCTTGTTCGTCGCAGGACGTTTGGAATTGACTGTCATCCACATGAAGTAGACAGTACAACTGATTTCAGACTCAACAGTGGCCTGAGCAATGAAATGAAAAAAGCCCCTTTTCTCTTTGGGGTCACAGAACTGTAACGGGAAGCGTCTGGTTACAGGAAGTGTCGGGGTGGGCTGAGAACATCCGAGGGTGACCATAAAGTTTCGCCCTCGGTTAGGTGCCGGTCCAGGTGCTTCTGAGCGGCCTGTTTGTTTCTTTTTCTATTTTGTTCATAGCCAGTGCAATCAGCTGCGTCCTCTTGTGAACTGGGTTTAAAGTGACTATTAGGGGCACAGGGAGTGGGACCCTGGAGTATTTTGGAAGTGGGACGCTGGAGTATTTTGGAAGTGGGTGGCTTAAGCCGGGCGTGGGTGGAAGTTGAGCTTGCTGGGGTGTGCATACATCGGGCCACATCCTTTCCTGTTGCCGCCCAGGGGAGCCTGTCACCCTGATTGACAGCCTGCCCCCATGTAGGTGTGGGCTTCCACCGCTGCTTTTCTGTTTTTAACTCAGAAACTGTGAGGAACACATTGCAGCCGAGAGTCAGTATGATTCACAGATATGTGAAGCAAAATAAAACATCCTGGTGTTCTCTGTGGGTCAGCCCCTACCTTCGCCTGCTCTCCTACCATGGGCACATTGTCATATCTGAGTATAAATCCATTAGCCAGTGAGAATCAGCTGGGCTCACGGCCAGCAGAGGCGAGGGAGCAGTTTGCTTTGGTGTGCCCAGAAATGATTTAAATAGCATCTACCTTAAAAAGTCTGTCCTAGGACATTTTCTGGATTGTGTTGCTCTTTTTTTTTGTTTTGAAAGTCATTTGGTGTCATGCTATGGGAGAGACTTTAGCATCTGAAAATTTTTTTTTTAAAGGTGCTAATGATCTTATCAACCGACAGTGTTAGACTAAATTCTAACAAGAAAGAGCTCTCTTTTATGCTGCACCCCCCACCCCCAGCTGCCCTGGTGTGCTGCTAAAACCCAGGGAAACTTCGACCTGCCCTTCCCAAGCCCTAGACTGTTTAATTAAGCCCAGCAGTTCCCCAGCCTGTGCATTCAGCATTTACACCCAGGAGCAGGGCGAACCAGAGCCCCAGCCTGTTTCTCTTCCCTGACCTTTGGAATTCCCGAGCGATTCCCCCTTGCTTGTAAATCAGGGAAACCTGTTGGACCTTTCTTTGCTTTGAGAAATGCCAGCTCATCACTTGTTTGCTTTTGGCCCTGGGCTTCTCTGCTCCTCGGTCATTTTCTTCTCTGGGATAAGCCAGGGTGGTCATCCTGGAAAGAGACGTTCATGGCACACAGGACGGGACCTGGGGGAGGAGAGGAGTGGCTTCTAGAACCAGGAGAGAGACGGGCGGACACAGGGCTACACATGCCGCGGTTGGTTGGGGTCAGTTAGACTAACCGGCTCCAGGTGGCAAGTGCAGAATAGTGTTTGCTTCTGGAAGTGGGTGGAGATTGAGGCGGAGCAGCGCAGGCTGAGCCGGGTGTCTGTGGAGTATGATTCGCATCCCACAGCTCTCTGAGCTGTAACTTAAGATAGCACACATCTTGTGTTTTATAAATTGAGTTATGTCAGTTAGAAAACAAACACTGAGTCCTGGCATGGTAGGGCTTGTACACCCATAGTCCCAGCTCTCTGGGAGGCTGAAGCAGGAGCATCCCAGTCTGGATAATTTAAGCAACTTAGTGAGACCCTGTTGCAAAATAAAAAGTAAAATGGGCTGGACATATGGCTCAGGATGAAGGCTCTGTGTTTGGTTTCAAGTACAGCAATAAAGAATAAAAGGATACGAGTTGGGGCTAGTGTGTGGCTCAGTGGTAGAGCACTCACCTTGTGTGTGCCAGGTCCTGGATGTGAAAACCAGCAGCACAGAGAACAGTCAGTGTATAAAGAACTCTGGCTGCAGCATTGGACAGCCTCAGTCTCCAGCCTGGGTTCGAGCCCTGGGTCTTCCCACTGTTAACACTGTGACACTGGACCCGTTGCTTGGTGCCTTGTCTTGCTCCTCTGT
Source organism: Petromus typicus (assembly GCA_004026965.1). Lineage (NCBI taxonomy): Eukaryota > Metazoa > Chordata > Mammalia > Rodentia > Petromuridae > Petromus > Petromus typicus. The sequence continues at coordinate 1,769 of PVIR01041795.1, read as the reverse complement.
AAAATAAGTGAAGTTCTTCCTTGGAGAGTTGGTTGTGCGGGCTGGAGTGGTGCACGCTCTTGCGATCCAGCTGGGGCAGGAGGATCCGAAGTTCAAGGCCAGCCTGGGCAAAAAAAGTAAAAGAGCCGAGAGTGCAGTTTGTCCAGTTTGAGGAGCTGAGCCTGTTTTGATCAGTTCCCCAGGCTGGAAATTGAGGAAGCGGCCCAGTGTCCTTGGCAGCTGCCGACTAGGTGCTGGGTGGCAGGACTCCGGTAAGAGGCTGTTACCTAACACCCCAGAGCCATGTGGAGGCTGCCTGGGTCATGTGACCGCACCTGGCCATTGTCTCTGGCAACCCGAGAAGGCTGCGGTAGGGGTCCCTTGGCCCTGGCCTCACGGTGACATCAGCGCCACCTGGAAGCAGGAAAGCCCTGTGGGCTCAGCTTTCAAAGGAGGCTCGGTCTAGGATTCCTCAATGAACATGTGCCCTTGAGTGAATTGGAAGGAGAAGGCAGGAGCCTGCGAGCATCCGTGAGCGCAGACTCTCGAGTGCCAAACTTTGATGAGTTCTGGAGCAGTTTCTAGTCTTCAGGAAATTATTAAAGGACTTGGACCCTGGCACCAGGCCAACAGATTCACCTCCTTACTGCAGCTCTGACACGAGCTCCCTCCAAACCTCATGTTGTGGCAGCCTCACATTGTGGCTTTGGTGAGAACTGCGTACAGCGATGCAGGTGGAAAACGTCCTACACGTGTCTGTGGAGGGAGGCCCGGAGTGGGCGTGTGTGCGCATGAGGTGTTTGTCAGGACTCAGGAGGCCTGTGGGGTGTGCTGCAGGGCTGCTGAGCCCCAGCTTGTGCCCTCGTGAACCTGGTAATGAGTCCAGCTTGGTTCTGTCCAGACGTCCTTCTGACCCCTGGTACTAGCTGCCAAGGTCAGGTGACATTAATTATCCGGCAGTCAGAAGCACTCTCAGGTGGAGAGAGTGTCTGGCTCCTGCAGAGCATCTGAAAGGTAGTTTTTCCCAAGCTTCTTCAAGAGCAGTTTGTTTTCCCATTCTACAGATACAGAAAGAAGGATCAAACTGCTGATACCTAAGAGCTGAGCATGGTGGTACCTGCCAGGAATCCTGGCTGTCTGAGAGGCTGAGGCAGGAGGATTGTAAGTTAGAGGCTAGCCTGGATTTAGCAGTTTAGCAAGATCTGGTCTCCAGAAAAAATGCAAAGGCCTTGGGTTCAACTCTGAATATCAAAAATAAATACATAAATAAATTAAAAGACAAATAAATTGGGCTGAGGATTTAACTCATGGTTCTGACACCTGCCTTGCAAACGCAGGTTCCCAGGTTCGATCCCAATAACCATCTACAACAACGCCGGGTGTGGTGACTCATGCCCACCAGCAGTGAGCTCCACATACCATAGTGCTGGTTGTGGTGGCTCACACCTGTAATCCTGGCACTCAGGAGGCAGAGGCAGGAGGATTGCTGTGAATTGTATGCTAGCCTGGGCTACACATAGTGAGCTCAGGGCCAGCCTGAACTACAAAGCGAGTCCCCCCACTCCCCCCAAATAAAATAAAAACAGAAAATAAAAGAAAAAAGACCAAAAAACAAATAAATGGCACATACCTGTTGGTTGAAGGAGTATGTTGGTACAAAATAGACCAAATATATTTTCCAAATATAAGTAACTTCTATCTCTACCTTTTAGTCACTCATGCCAGGAACTGAACCCAAGACTTCATATATTCTAGGCTAGTGCAGTACCACTGAGCTATACTCCTAGCCC
>PVIR01041794.1:0-12581 GCA_004026965.1 Petromus typicus | reverse complement strand
AATAGTTCAAACCTGATCATGTGCTTTGCCGGACACCCATGGAAAGCTGCCCATGTGACTACAAAGACAGACTGAAAGGCTGCTACTGCCAGCCAAAGACATCAATGGCTGTAAACCCCCACTAAAGCCACGAAGATGCAAGGATGACATCTCCCATACCGGGGTCAGGGGGAGCACTGCCCTTCAGCACTGGCCCAGGGCTTGTTAGGGAGCAGTGCACTGCTGTTGCCAGAAGCCTCCTGGGTTGTGATGCTGTGTTGCTGAGGCCCAGACAGCCCGATCTACCTGGGTTACAGGAACACCTCCCAGGTGGGGGTGGAGCTTCTCGGCTGGTTTCCACCTCCCCACACAGTTAAGGTGTTTGTTTTCCAGCAGCACCTGTTGTTATTACTCAGAGTTTTTCAGTTACCTCATGTGAAAGGTTAAATAAATCATAAAAGGAAGCTCTGTATCTCCTGGAGAGGATGTCTTGGTGGTTGATGGACTCCTATGTTGTCAGAAAGACTGGGTAATGTAATAATGTGTTCAGTTTGAGAAATCAATGTTAATATGTGATTTTAAAAGAAAAACCATTGACTCCTATGTTAGGAAAACTACCCCTATGGCTGGAGATTTAGCTCAGTGGTTCTGGCGTCTGCCTGGCAAGCTCAAGGTCCCAAATTTGAGTACCTAGTACCACATACACAATGCCAGGTATGATGGCTCATGCCTATAATTTCAGCACTTAGGAGGCAGAGGCAGGAGGATTGCTGTGAATTTGAGGCTAGCCCGACCTCATAGTGAGTTCAGAGCCCAGTCTGAACTACAAAGTGAGACCTTGTCTAAAAAAAAAAATACCCCTAAAGCAGCAATAGGGACATTTCTCTGATACTGAAACTCACACAGAGCCCAGGGCCCAGCTGTTGGTGTTTAAAACCATTCTGCAACTAAAAGAGAAAAGATTTTGTTAGAAGGTGATTGTACAGTTCGGGGCAAGAAAAATCATGTCAGGACAGGTAATGATAAATATAAAAACTGTGATTGAAGAAAGGGTGAATTTCATAGCATATCCCTCATTCTCATCATTTTAGTAATGGAAAAGTGTTGCTACCTGTGGATGTTTTACTTTTTTGGTAAATACATGCCTCTTTATAACATATGGTTATGGATCTTCAGTGTGCAAGAGGAGTGGTTTGAAATTTGTCAGCCAGACAGAAGACTCAGTGTAAGGAATTCTGAGGAAGTACTGGTAGCCGGTGGGAGGTGCTCTGGCCATGGGCAAGTCTAGCTGATTGCACAAAGTAGACCCTGGGGAGATGGTGGAGTAGTAACAGCAGGCGATCAGGGTCTCCGCAGTTTGTTGTTTCTGTGCTGGAATATAGCAGCCCAGAGATAAAAAAGAGAAGAAAAGGAGGGAAGTGGGCCCCCAAGATCCCCAAGATCTGAGGTAAGAATAGAAGAGAGCAAAAAGAAAAACTTTAACAAACCGAGCCCTCTCAGCCAGCTGCGACTCCCAGTGGGGGAGAGGCTGCCGAATCTGCCCAGCCCGCAGATGACTGGTGACTTCTGATGGTTCACAGACTCCCACAGAGAAACGGGCTGGTGGAGGGGAGCAGAGGTTCGCTGGACGGCAGCACCTGCAGTTTTAGCATATATAAATTGGTTCCAACAGAGGTTGGTTGGCACCAGTCAAGGAAACCACGCCTACCACGCAAAGGGACTAAGGATCCAGGCGCCAGTGCTGAGGCTGGATCTCCAAGTCTGGCCTGCAAGAGTGCCAGCTACAGGATCGCCACACCACGTCCCCACAGTTCCTGTTTCCCATGCTCTGGGTTGCTAAATTGCGTCCTTATATCCCAGCTCCCTGTCTGCCATACTGAAGGGAGCCCACTACCCACGAAGACAGAGGATTGGTGCCAGTCAAGTAGGGGAGCTCCGCTTGCCACCCCGAGAGACTAAGCATCACGTGCCAGCACCATGGGGCTGCATCTCTGAGTCTGCCCTGACAAGATGCCAGCTGCAGAATCACCACACCATGTCCCCTCAGTTCCAGCTTCCTGTCTTCTGGATTGCCACGTAGCGTCCCTACGTTCCAGGTCGCTCTTCACCATTTTGCAAAAGCACCCACTAAGAGTGAAGAAGACCTGTGGACTACAACCATTGGTGAGTTTCTGGGTCCAGTGCCACCTAGAGGACCCTGGACTCACCTTGGGGGAAGGGTGGCTGTACTTTCAACCCTGCAGGAGTTCTTTGAGCTCAACTCAGGCATTCATTGTAGCCAGAAGCCAGAGGGATCCATGTCGACTGTGGCTATTTCCCTGTGGCTAGTTAATACCAGTCTGTGTGCTACTGCCCATATTGTTTGCAGGAGACAGCAAGTCCATGCCTTGAAGGATGTTTGGTACCTTTTTTTTTTTTGCTATTGTTGTTTTCTTTTTTCCGTATTTTTCTCTTTTCTCTTTTTTTCATTTTACTTTTTTTATTTCCTGCCCTTTCTTTTATTCTTCATTTTTCTACTCTCTTGTTGCTGAGTCTATCCAACTGTAGGTTTTTTCTTCTCTCAACTGCTCTTATTTTTATAGGAGAGAGAAAATAGTTTCCTGATTGCCGTTGCTGCTGGGTACCTTGTTCTTCTTTTGTTTCTGCACCCTCTCTATTCCTCTGCTCAATATCAGTTCCCTGAATCTAATGTGTTTAAGTCTTCCCTACTCTCCCTTTCTTCTGTACTGTTATAGGAGAATGAATACAGTTTCTAGTTGTCCTGATGCTGTTAGTCTGTTCTGTTTTGAATTTGTCCCTCTGTCTCTTTTGTTCTCCAGCTTCTATCAGCCTTACAGGGATCTCTGTATGCCTACTAACACTATTTCTAATCTCTCCCTTTCCTGTTGTCTCTCTACCCCCCTCACCCCAACTCCCTGGGGACCCTCTAATCCCACAGGGTGACACTGCTATATTGAAGGACCTGTATGTTGCAAGCATTTGTGGTTAGTTTTAAATCTAGGCATATGGTGACATATCTAACTTGTGGTTAAATGGAACAGAATAGAGATTGCCACAGTTTGTCACTTCCCGTACTGTGGTGGATGCTATTGTTGATACTGAATGTATCACTTCAACCAAGATGATGTGACTGTTCTGTTTAAGTACCTTCCACAGTGTGGCCAGAACTGAGATTATATAAGGGCCTTTATAGACTCAAGGTGGACAACCCAGGAAGTTCCCATCTCCTAAGGGTTCCAATTATTAGAAAGAAAGAGACTTGCAGTAAATATTGCCCAGATAGGAGGCCAGCAATTGAGCCAAAAACATCAACAATGACAAAGAAATAGAAATGAGAAAAAATTCAAAAACCCAGATACAAAGGTCAACACAAGGGAATCCAAGGAAGAGAAATAGAATCAACTGAAGCCCAATCACTAGGACTTTCTGAGCCAGTAACAAAAGAGGATCTAGCAAAAATGGAAATCAGGAATAATCTCTGAGATAAAGGCAGAGATGCTGTCCATAGTGAAAGATAAACTGAATAATACTAAAGAGATTAGGAACATATTAGAATCTCAGATTACAAAAGCAATGGAATCTGTTACACAGCTTCAAACAGATTTCCAGGGGAGGAAAAACCCCAATGAAAGTTTGGCAGTAGGATGAATGAATGTGAAGACTGAATATCACACCTAGAAGACAGGATTGCTGTGAATAGGAAAGGAATAATTTATGGAAAACAACAAGGGACCATGAGAAATAAATCTAGCAGCTCCTAGATGATGCAAAGAAGAGTAACATAAGACTGATTGGAGCCAGTGGGGAAGCAGAAGAAAATGCAAAAGATATTAAAAAACTGTTTACAGATATGAAGGCAGAAAACTTCACAGGAAAAGTAAAGAATTTGACATGCAGATAAGTAAGGCATATAGGATTCCAAGTGGCTGTGATATAAAAAAATCTACATCTAAGCATATAATTACCAAGGTTCCAGAAATCCAACAAAAGAATGAAATATCTAGAGAGAGAGAAAAAAAAAAAAAAACATTCAGAGGACAGCCAATCAGAATCACAGCAGACTTCTCAGTGCAAACACTCAAGTCAAGGACAGCCTAGAGTGAAGTATTTCATGCCTTCAAGGAAAAAAACAAACAAACCTCAAACCTAGATTGATGTATCCTGCAAAACTGTCTTTTAAAATCAACAGGGAAATGATACTTCCACAATAAAGAACACCTTAGAAACTTCACAAATATAAAACCTGCACTCCAGGAAATTCTGAAAAATATCTTACAAAAAGAAAATAAATGTCACAATCCCATGAGACCCAGCAAAGTGAACTCATTGGGCAAAGCAAGAACCTCAATGGAAAGGGGGAAAAGCACAGAGTAAAACAGCCAAAGCTAGGAAAACATTATGACAGGGCTAAATCAGTCCATATCGGTCATAACCATTAATGTCAGTGGCCTCAATGCATTAAAAGACATAGACTGGTAGGATGCATTAAGAAGCAAGATCCTGCAATATGCTATTTGCAAGAAACACACCTAATTCACAAAGAAATCCATGGACTGAAAGTAAAAGGATGGAAAACAATTCTTCACACAACAGAAAACTACAAAAAGCAGGAGTGGCTATCTTACTTGATTTCATAGTCACCAATTAAAGAGCATTCAAGCTTGTGTTCTCTGATAAATAAACCAAATGTGTGTTTTAGTTTTTTGAGACAGGGTCTCACTTTATAGTTCAGGCTATAACTGAACTCACTGTGTAGTGCAGGCTAGCCTCAAATACTTAGCAATCTGCCTGCCTTTGCCTCCTGAGTGCTAGGACTACAAGCATGAGCCACTACGCCCGGCATTGTGGTATGTGGCACCAGGGATCGAACTTGGGACCTTGTGGTTGCCAGGCAGACACTGGAACCACTGAACTAAATTCTTGGTCCTGAATGTTCTTAAATGAAAACACCTTGACCCTAGACTTGTTTCTTCTTTTCATAGAACATCTATGGATGCCTCTACTAATTATTACGAGACAGCAACAAGGAGCAACAAGACAGATGCCCATCAGCTTCCAGTGATGCTAATAGATGAGAGTAACAAATTATCTTATTGGAGAATAAGTAGAGGTCACATACAACACTTCAAGATCACGTTACTCCTAGCAAAGACGTCCAGGTGCAAAAGTTCACATCATTAAGAAAAACAAGAGCATAAAATCCCCGGGTATGACAAGTACAGTCTTTTTGTAATAAGCAGAAACTTAGCCCGAGGTTCATTGGCTCAGATTTGAGTCTGCTTGATCTGTTCAGCTACGTCTGAAACCCAACCCAAGATCTGCCATTCCCATAAGGCTAAGGCACTATTCTCTTGCTTTGGAAACTGGTGAAATATCTAGAATTCTAGAAAGGTGTAAAATAACAGTGCATGAACTCACAGTTATTGAAATCTTGAGACAGTGTAATGACTGTAACTTTGGGAATATGTAAGAATAAGAATGAGATAAAAAAGATGATAAATTAAAGCCATAGTCCAAACATTATTGTAACCACTGAAGGCACGAGGGCATTCATCACTTTTGTAATTTTTATGGGATCATTTGCATTGAAAGGTTCAGAATTGGGACTTTAATTAAATGTCTAAAATTACTGGGTTAAGTTTAATTGAGGTTTATATTGATTGGGAAAATTTATTTTGTTAAATCCATAATTTTTTACTTATAAGTAATTTTTTACTTGTAATTAATTATAAATATTTAGGACAACATTGATTATTTAAGACCTAGAAGAATCCTAATTATCTAATGAATTGTTAAGATGGATAATTGGGATATTGCCTAAATTACAACTAGTAATGAATACTCCTCTGTCCAGAAAAAGTCCCCCAGGCACTAAGGAATCCATCAGTACGGAGAATAGAAAACCAGCCCTATTCTAATATAGAGAATAATAAATTCAGATGTTATACCAAGAAAAGTTCTTTTTTTCCCCCCTCTGTGTTATTGTGGATTGTACCCAGAGCCTTCACAAACTATATGGGCTATACCCCTGGTCCTTTTTTATCTGAAGACAGGGTCTTGCTAAGTGGTCAGTGCACACCTGGATGTTGCCAACTAAATGAGCTCAGAGAGACCTCAGCTGATGATAACAGAAGCATGCATCGTGGCAAGTCTGACCACTACGTAGCCCAGACCGACTTCAAACTTGTGAGAATCCTTCTGCCTTAGCCTGAGAGTGCTGGGATTGCAAGCGTGCACCACCACACCCAGCTGCAGGTTGTTAGTCTGAGGAGGAGCACTCTCCTGTGCAGATTGCCTTTGAGTGCAGCACCTGGGGTGGAGATGTGTGTTACCCACCACTCAGGTGCCATCGGCTGGTGTCAAAGCAGGGAAAGTGGCAGTTTGTCTGCTAAGTGCCTGCATTTTAACTTCTCCTGTCAAGTACATATGTTGCTTTTTGCTCTTTCATTTTCTTTCTGAAGGGCTGAAACTAATTTGGTTTTTGCTTTCTTTCCTAGGCTGGGCATTGAGACTACAGCTTGAGAAGGAGCAAGCTTTATTTCCAGGATATTTTGGAATCTGTCCAGACCCTGAAAGACTGTATGAGTGTATATGACTTTCCTGAGCACACGAAGGGTGTGGGGCTGGTTGCTGACTCTGCACACAGTGTGGCAGGCACCGTGTGGGTGCTGGTCCCTGTGGACCTTCCAGTCTAGTAGATGACTATCTTAGTCACTTTCTTTGCTGCTGTGACAAAATGCCCAGCACTGTTAACTTAGGGAGGCAAAGGTTTACTTTGGTTTAGTTGGTAGAGATTTCAGTCCACAGTTGGCTGGTTCCAAGGAAAGCTCATGTGGCAGAGGGGGTTGTGGAGAAGGTGCTCATGGCAGTGGACAGGAAGTGGACAGAGAGGAGGACCAGGCCATGTTCCCTACCTATCTCTCAGACTACACCTCACCTAACAGCAAGTCAGCTATAAGCCCCATAAAGTCCCACCTATGAGCACCTGAGGCTTTTGGGGGACATCTACACTGAATCAGAGCAGTGACTTTTATACTGACCATGCAGATATGGGCCACTGAGCATTAGAAGGTCAGTTTTAAGTCCAGAGTAGTTTCCAGAACTCGCCAAGGGTTTGTGGAATGAGGTAATAATACACTTACTGGAGGTGGGACTTCTTGGGCCTCCGGGCCCTCTGAGGGTTGAGGGAATCTGAGGATTCCCATGGGAGTTGTTGCTAAAGTTGTCCTTAAAGGCAGTGTGAGGAGACAGCCTGGGAGAAGCAGCCCGAGAGAGAAGCAATGTGCAGGACCAGGGGAGAGCCAGCTCTGCCATGCCTCTGCAATCAAGTGTGAATCTCAACCCCTGTGTTGGAGCGGGTGTCTGTGAAGAGAAACACTAATGACATGATGACCCGGGTCACCCCTTGGCTTCCTAGAGCACGTAGAGCACACGTTCCTCACTCATGCCAGATGTCCAGCAAGCACAGTGAAGGCAGGAGCTCTCATGCTGTCCGAGAGCTGGAAGGCATCTTCTGTTCCGGGCTGGAGGCCAGGACATTTCCCACACTGTCTGCTGCTAACACTGTTTCTCTCAATTTGATGAAAACGAGGTAGGGATGAGTGTGGAGAAAGACCTGCATAAGGAGGATGGTGGCAGCCAATCTTTTTTTTTCTTTTCTGAGAAGCAGGAAACACAGCCATTGTTGTAAATACAGGGAAGTCTTAGATAATTTGCTGTGGGGAGTAGAAAAGGAAAGATGGACGCCATGAATTTACAGCAGCAATAATGTCCTCATTTGTGTCATTTTCCCTACTAGCGCTCAGCAGCTGGGGCTTAGTAAAGAAAGAAGATGGCAGTTTTATATGTTTCTTTATGTTTAAAATGGATTTCTTTTAGGCAGCATATAGTTGGATATTGCTTCCCCCCCCTTGTAATCCAGCAATCTTTAGCTTTTAATTAGAGTGTTAAGCTCAGTTACATTTTAATGTGATTATTGATACAGTTGAGTTTAAAACTACCAGCTTGTTTTCATTTTCTACTTGTCCCATCTGTTCTTTGCTCTGTTCTCTTTCTCTGTTTGGAAATTGAATCTCTTTTATGATTCCATTTTATCTCCTGCCGTAGCTTAGTAACTGTAACTCTTCAGGGTATATTTCCTGATTGTTCTGGAGCTGACAGTGTGGTGTTTAACATGTCACTGTCACCGACTGATGTCATACCCCTCCACACACAGGAGTCTCAGCAGAATGCGCTGGGTTTTCATTTTTTTTTCCTACATGTTTTAAAGCATACACTTAAGTGATTTTTTATTTAATGAATTGCCTTTTAATGTCATATTTATCCACGTAATAGCTTTTCCAGTCTCCTTATTCCTTTGTGTAGATGCAGATTTTAATTATGAGATTACTTCTTTTATTATTTCAACTTTTGTGCATTGGAAATTTTATTTTTGCCATTACTTTAGGAAGTATCTTTGCTGGGTATAGAATCCTAGGTTGCACTTCGTAATTCATTCAGTGTTTTAAATTATTATTCTACCATCTGGTCTACAAGAGGTCCAAAAACTTGTACTGTAACTCTTGCACACAGGTCTGCTTTCTGGCTGTTTACAGCATTTTTTCCTCAATCCCTGGTTTTAAGCAATTTGACTATGATGCACCCGGAGGGTGTGGGGTGTGGGGTGTGGTCTTCATCATTCATATGTTGAAGTCTAGTGAGGTTTTTACACTTTTGGGTGTATAATTTCCACCCAGCTTGGAAATTTTGGGTCATCACCTCAGATTTTTTCTGTCCCACTTAAAACCAGTTGTGAGAGACAACAGTCTGCTCCTACTCTGCTCATTTAAATTTTTTCTTTTATTTTTGAAGTATTCCTAGTTATGGCTTCAAGTTTAGTAATCTTTTCTTCTACAAAGGCTAATCTAGCATATTTTGGTATCTGACTTTGTAGTCTATTCTCTTAATACTCTTTGGGTCAGTCTGGAAGTGGCTGTTGCCCTGTGCCCTGCTGTACCTAGCCCACATTGACTCCGTGACCCTCTACAAGCTGTGCTCTTGGCATGCTTTTGGTTGGGGTGAAACTGAAGGGGGTACATGTTTGATACCCTCTTGAAGAGGTGGCACAGAAGAGAAGTTGTCCCAGCCGGCAGTTCCCTGCCTGGCACCTTTGCTGCCAGGTCCAGTGCTCATGCTCCTGTGACCCTAACACAGGGCAAGGGCACTGTGACAGGCCTGGAACCTGACCCGCAAAGGTTCCCTCCTTTTTTTCTCCTGTACCCAGGATCAAACTCAGCACCTTGTACTTGTCAGGCAAGCGCAGGCCACAGAGCTGACTCTCTGGCCTGAGATTCCCACTTGAGAACTCTAACTATACCTGTGCCAGGCAGCCACGGGTGCTGTGACTTGCCTGTCCCCTCCACGATTCCTGTGGCGCTTGACTATCACTGCAACAGTATTGGTGGGCCAGAACCTTGAAGAGGTGACCCGTGATGGATGAAGGCCATTACAGGAGGAGCAGGCAAGTCTTCTTGAGAGTGGCTTTCTTCTGAAAGCTCCGCCATGCTCTTGACCTCTGTTGTGGCCCACCTTGTGCCCGCTTGTGCTTTCACAGGGTCGTGATGGAGCCTGAATGCAGCTCCTCCACCTCCGATGTCCCATTCTCCAGAAATCAGTTTCTTTATTGGTCACGTCACCCAGTCTGTGGTTCTCTGACGCAGAACCACATGGACGAGGACAAGATCCCTGGTGTGTCTTGTCCCTGTGGTCTGGTGTGATTGGTTGGGGCCCTGGGACACCAGGCTCTACCCGGCCCTGGGACACCAGGAATACACCACAAGTGGACGGGTCATCATTTATTGAGAATTCACACAAGGTCATACAGTCAGTCATTTTTAGGGTTTCATAAAAATGATTGTCACTCACTGTGCTTCACAAAAATTTCTTTTAATGAATAAATAATTTGATGAAATCAAAAGTATTTACAATATAAACACACAGGAAAGCTCTGGATCTGTGAATCTGACCACGTTGCAGTTTTCAACTCAGTCCTCCTGAGCTTTCCCCTTGGAAACCATACAAATCTGATAGAAACGACAACTCATACAATATAGCTTTGTTCATTACACGTTTACCGGTTAGTCCTGGAAAGCTAGGTAAGCTTCTATTATGTGACATGTTAAAATACAAATATTAACTAAAATAATACATTATCTAATGCCAGGTAGCATTCTCCACAGAACAAAAACACACTCAGCTGGAACAGTAGAAGAGGGTCACGGGCCACAAAAAATACCCCAGAGGTACAAATTCCTTCATAAGAATATAATTGTGCTCTTCAGTCGACCAGATGTTGATGCCGATGTACCAGGCCAGCAACGGTGACGAGGACAGTGTCTGACAACTGTATGCTCTGTGTTTCTGTCAGGCGGCAGCATGGCTGGGAACTGGGCAGCGCAAGCAGTTTATAAACACTTTCTTGGGCTCTTAATAAGAGCCAATTAGGCAAAGCAAAATAAGCGCATTGAGAAGTCTCCATCTCATCTACATGAACACCGCGGACCGTCTTGGCCTTGTGGTGGGATGGGGCTGTCTGCAGAGTCGGTTGTGCCATCAGCCAGAATTCAAGTACTCCAGGGCCACCTCGTAGCAGAACTTGTACTGATCCTGGAAAACAGGGCATTATGAGCTATCATGTCTAGATGCTACTTCTGTGAGGTACTTATGCCAAGTGATGGAGCTAATTGGAAGAAATTAAACTGATAAGGAATTGGATTAGAAATTAATCAAAGTCACCATTCTGAGCCACAAATACATTCGCTGTGACTGCTTCCCTGCAGAGCCTGATGGAAGTCTTCTGAAGTCTGTGCCTGTTAGCTTTCCTGGGAAGTACTGGATAACTGAGAGCCCGCAGTCTGCTGTTCCCATATCAGTGATACATGCTTGTATTCAACCAATCCCAGGCCAGAAAGACCTTCAAGAGAACTGTGTCTCTTGGACACAGCAGTCTTTTTTTTTTTTTTCTTGTCATTATTTCCTAAGTAATTATTATGTAGGATTTGCATTGTATTGGTTATTAAAGTGTACCGCTTTGGATGACAAAGTATATAGACATTCATTGTAAATGAGATAAAACAGGCATTCCAGGGGGAGGGAAACGGGAAGGGCATAAAAGGAAAATGTCTGCAATTCTCTGGGAAGCACAGGCAAGTTCTTAATCAGTAAATTCATATTTTAAAAAATACGTTTATTAATGGGATTCTGTGTGCTATTTCCGTATGTTTATAATGTGCACTGGTCAGACCCAGTCTCCCAGTCTCTCCCAACCACCTCCCTAATCTCTAGCGGTTATAATTCCACTTTCAGGTCAACTTTTTTTCTTGTCTGTCTGCAAAGGGCAGGACCCCGCTGTGTACTAGACCACATTTCCTCTCCCTGTTCATCTGCTCGTGGGCACCAAGGCTGATTCCGTGTCCTGACTGGTAGGGACCGGGCTGCAGTAAAACGGGTGTGCACGCAGTACTGGTTTTGTCTCAAGTGGGCTGAGGATCAAATGGCAGATATGTTTATTTTTTTTTTAAGAATCTCCATGTTTTTCCCTACAATCCTGACACAGTCCTGTCAATAGTATAAAAGAATTTTTTCTCCCTCCATATCCTCGTGAGCATTTATTTTCATCAAAGCCCTTCTAGTTGGGGTCAGGTGGTAGCTGACTAGTTTTGATTTGTATTTGTCTTATAATTTTTTTCATGTACTTTTTGGCCATTCACTGCTATTGAGAAGTGTTCATTAAGATCAACTGCCTACTTTAAAATTTTACTAGTCTTTTTATTAAGCTTTTTGAGATCCTTCTAATTCCGGAAATTAACAGTCAGGCAGAAGACCAGGTAGCAGATATCATCTCCCACTCCGTGGGCTGTCTCTTCACACAAATTGTTTGCTGGGCTTTTTCACCAAGCTAGAAGCTCTGGTTTGATGTAATCTTGTCAGTTTTTACCTTTGTTTCCTGCGTTTCTGGGTCCTGTTTAGAAAATAAATGCCTGTACCATGTTTTGAAGGATTTTCTGTTTTCCTTTAATAATTTAGAAGTCAGGCTGTATATTAACTTTCTGATCTAGTTTAAGTTTATATATGCGGAGCGAGAGAAGAGGCACGTTTGTCTTTTGCAGCTAGCTTTCCAGTTTTCCCAGCACCTTTTACTTACGAGGCTGTCCTTTCTCTGATGTATGTTATCAGTGATTTTAAGAATCAGCTGTGGATGGGCTTATTTCTGGGATGTTTATTCTGTTCCATTAGTGTTTGTAAATGTTTTTATGAGAATACCATGCTGTTTGGGTTACTATGGCTCTGAAGTGTGTCTTGAAATTGGGTCTTGTGATGTATCTAATATACTTGTGTTGATTACCTGGGGTAATTTGTGACCCTATATTAACTGTAAGACTTTTTAAAGAATGTCATTGCATTAAACCTATACATTGCTTTGGGTAATAATTAAAATATTAATTTTTCCTACTCATAAAGGTAGGTATTTCTATATTTTTGTGTCTTCAACTTCTTCAGTGTTTGGTAATTTCCATTGCCTTAGTCTTTCACTTCCTTGTATAAATTTTTCCTAGGCATTTTTT
>PVIR01041793.1:0-12424 GCA_004026965.1 Petromus typicus | reverse complement strand
AAAAAAAAAGAAAACATAGGCTGCTTCTCATTCTAGGAAAGTTGCTGTTGAAGAAACACAGTAGCTGTGTGATAGCTGATGTCCATGGCAGCATAGCTCAAAGAAAAGTTATTCAGATGATGGGAAGTGCCGAGCATATTCATATTTAAACTATATTAGATTCTGAATTAAAAGCAGAGCCCAAACCCCGCAAAAGGGAATAAAGAAGGCATAAAATACACGGGCATTCTTTTTCTCCTCATTATTTACGCCTACACCCCCTTTACTTTTAAATATTTTCTATTTCACAATATCAACTGGAACTCATTTACATCTTCATATCCTGGTACAAACTCAATGTTGAATGCGATGATGATGTGCATTCATAATGTACCAATAAAGATTTGAATTTCAAAAAAAAAAAAAGGGCAAATGTTGCCCATTGACACTCATATGTCCTTTATTCTTCTGTAAGAGAAATTATTGAAGCAATGATGATTTTTATAGTTAACCTTATGCGCTAGCAATAGGGGAACATTTCTCATATTCATTAAGTATTTCTTAAAGATAGACTTTTTGGGATTTACCTACATCTTTTTTTCATTTCTCAGTAATACAGACAGTATAGAAAAATCCTACCTTCTGTTATTTCTTACTTATAAATACTATTATTGATAATTAAAGACTATTTTTATGAAAATAGAGATTTCAGCTTGTATTTTTAATTGAAATTTTTGTTGGTACATTACATATACACATCATGATTGAATTCAACAATGAGAATTTGTACCAGTATAGGACATAGCTTAATGCTCATTTTTTCCTGTAGCTCTATCCACCCTACCACCCCTACCCCCTATATACATAAACTTTGTTTACTCTCTTTTTTGTTATAATCTCATTATTTTCCCCCTTCACTCCATTACACTTCGAGTGTTTTCTATTTCACAATATATAACATACATTCTAGAACTCATTTACATCTTTATTTTTTCATACCAGAGAAAAGATGTGATATTTACATTTCTGTGACCTATTTATTTCACTTAGGATGTCTTCAAGGTATGTCCATTTACATATAAATGCTTCAAACTCATCATTTTTTAAGGCAGAGTAATACTCTATTGTGTAGAAGAACCACAAGTTTTTTATCCAGTCTCCAGTTGATGGACAATTGAGTTGTTTCCAAGATGAAGCAATCACAAACTGAGCTGCTATAAACATGGGTGCACATATGTCGATATGAATCTTTTAATTCTTTTGTATATGTAACTAGCAGGGTGATGGCTGGGTCAAATGGGACCTCCAATCCTAGCTTTTTGAGGAATTTCCAAACTGTTCTCCATAGGGCTTGTAAAAGTCTACATTCCCACCAACAGTGGAGAAGGTTCCTTCTTCTCTGCAGCCTCACCATTCTTTGTGGAGTGAGATGAAATCTTAATGTTGTTTTCATTTTCATGTCTCGAATGACTAGTGATGTTGAACATTTCTTCATATGCTTCTTAGCTGCTTTTATTTCTTCCTCTGAAAAGTGTTGGTTCATTTCAGATGCCCATTTTTGAACTGGGTCTTTAAATTTGGGTGGATTGATTTTTTTTTGAGCCCTTTTTATATTCTAGATAGTAGCCCTTTGTCTGAGAAGTGGCTATAGCTTGTATTTTTGAGGTAGTTTTTTAATTCAGAAAATTTTTTCATTGACCATAATCTTACTTAGCATAAGATCTATGAATAAAATGTCTACATCAATATCATTTAATAATTATTATATTTATAAAACATATTTATTTGAATCAATTTTGTTTTTTATATAGACTACAAATAATAGCCATAATCATGGACTGTAATTAATAGCTAAAATAGCCCTCACTAATCTTACAAAATCTGAACCTATTTCTTAACTGCAATATTCCGTTAATTCCTATTACTCCTTTGTATCACACAGATGTAATCTGAATTTTTTACTTCAGACTTTGCTTTCAATAGTGATATTACATTAATGGTGATGATCAATATTCATTTTAAAACACAATAATGTACTTTTATCTCTATGGCATAGTGGAAACCAGCTGATTTTGTAGCATGTTAAAGATTAGAAAGGAAATCAATATTTTTTAAATGATGTGAATGGCAAAGCTTTGATGTCTTAGTCCACCCATGAGGCTAAGAGAAGACATTCCCAGTGAAAAATAAATGTGGTTTGGAGCTGGGGATGAGTAGAGAAGGGATGGAGTAACAGTGATTGGTAGAAATCAAGTTATAAGTAGAGAGAAATAAGAAGTTACAGCTACAGAAACCAACAAGGTGTTGTGTATTTCAAAAACTTGAAAGAAAGGATTTTGAAAGCTGTTCATGATTTAGAAATGATAAATGGATCCCATGTTTATATTTAATCTGGTGATGCATTATAGAGCTGTATAGAAGCACTGTATTTTACACCAGTAAGAATTTGTATTATTCATATTTTACATGCCATTTAAAAATAAAATTTAAATATATTTAAACAATGTTTTAAGACACTTTAGCTTGTATACTCATTGTCATTCATAAAATGAATAAGTTGAATATTTTTGAACAAACTCTAAATCATCGCTGTTGGCAAAATGCACTTGGATTAATAAATAAATAATCTCATTTAGAATAGATAGATTGATAAAATGGATCTTGCTGTGTAGCCGAGATTGTCCTTGAACCCTAAGAGATCCCCCTGCCTCAGCCTCCCAAGTGCTGAGATTAAAGGATTTACCATGGCTGTGACATACATGTGAAAGTACAGTCATGTATACTAATATAACTATCCATTTAGATGTGTATGTCTAACTTTGGTATGTGATTTAAAAAGAAACTTTCACCAGCATAAATGGAATATGAAACTTAAATAAAATTAATGCAATATTTATTTTCTTCAGTTATATCCATTTTTTCTTGTGAGGCTTTTTACATTTCTATTATTCTCTTAATAATCATGTAAGTCGTACTTCACAATAAGAGGTGTTAGGATCCCCTTATGGTGCCTTCATTCTGGAGACAATGCCCTTTGCTCTTCTGCTTTCCTCTTCTCATAAACTAGACTCAGTTTTTACTTTTCCTTAATGATTCCACTGTCTTCATTTCATTTTTCAGCTAGTAAAGTCCGTGAAGAGAACATGTTCAAATCTATGACCCATCAATCTACTGCTTCTCTATAGTTCCTCAGGTCCAGGTGTTGTCTTTTTCTCAGAATTCAATCGCATAAACTTTGATGTGCAAAGTTATTTTGGAATGGCAAACAAGTTATTCAATAATAACTATCTCCAAAACTAATGTTATATCTTCAATAATTATACAAAAATTTCCTTTACCCATTTTCTATTACTATTCCAATTGAAAAATTTTTTTTTCAATAATTTCATATATTTTAAAAGACTAATGATTTATGGTATCATAGTGCCACAAACAACATTCATAGTTTATTATTTTAGGTTTTCTGCACACTAATGATTAATCTAAGCATTTAACTCTCAACAATGAAAAGCAAAATGGCAATTGGCCCTGTTGCCATCACCAGAATGGTCATAGTCAACCTCAGAACCTTCAGTGCCACCATGGTCCAGATGGCCCTGCAGCCTCATGGGGACAGTGTGTGGCATTTGTCTGTTTGCTTCTCCAAAACTCTAAAACTGTTTCTTCTTTCCCAATGTCACTGTACACCCCTGGGATGCGATTAAATTTGTAAAAGAAGCATTATGCAGAAGCTGTAGCTTAGTTTTCAGTTATGATGCAGAAAGTGTCTCAGCCATTGTTAAGTTAAAGAAAATCATGTATTGCCATTATCATGAGTTTTTGTCATAAGAAGAATGCTGAATTCTCATATTAGGCCACATTTTCTGATATCAGTGAAACATCTTTACAAACCAAATTAGTGTCATCCTTCATTTTTAAAAAGTAAATTATTTTCCAATTTGTCTCATATTAGAGAATCACAAGGAATAAAAATATCATAGTCTATACTTTTCTCCTACCCATCTGTCTGTCTGTCTGTCTTTGTCTTTCTGTCTGTCTATCTGTGTATCTACATCTATCTGAGATGTCTGAAATGTTCACATTAGGAAAATAATTCTTGTATGCATATTTTAAACCTAAATTTATTTAGACATCACTAGATTAACACAAATTACCGTTAGCCTTTATAGTTATAATGGGTGTTAAAGTGTTGGCTATTAGCTTCCTAATATTCAGTAGAATGGTGACCTTCTAAAATATATGTAATTTTTTGGTGCACTCTCTGTCTCTCTCTCTCTCCATAGAGGTGTTTAGACTTTATAGAAATCCACATACATTTATAGAACTCTACACATATAATCAAACTTTGGAGCACCCTAGGATAAAAGTGACTCAGAATGGCAGATTTAACAACATTGATGAAACTAAATATAGGAATTTCCTCTAAGAGAAGCAGAAAAGTTCAGCTTTCTGAGTGTCCAAGCAGCACAGCTGCCGAGGAAGCATTTGGTACTGGAAATTAGAACTCTTTGGCAATTTATATGTGAAATCCACTCTGTTACATTTCATCATACAAAAGACGCCTTAAAGTATTTAAGGGAATGCTTAAAATTGTATTTTAGGTGTTATGTAAAAATAGTTTCTGCAACTTTCTTGAAATATTAATATACAGATTCTACCCAAGAGAATATTCTCAAAACTTCTCATAATAGGTGAATCAATCAATAAAACTTACATGGAGTACTGACCAGTATATAAATGGCATTCAGAGATAATTTATAATTGTCTATTGCAAAACTTCACTAAAATATGTAGGGAAAATATGATCTTGAGCCACTGTTTAGGGAAAATAAAATGAATGTGGGAAATACTTTACCAATGCAACATATGAGAATTTTATAAAATTTTCAGAATATGATGGGATCTATTTCTATATTTTGTGTTAAGAAATGTTGTGTTTCATTTAGCAATTTGCATAGAGCACACCCAAACATACTAATAGCTGTAACATAATGTTTATGCAAATAAGATATTTAACTATAATATGCATAAATATATTTCTATAAATAATATACAAATATATGCATCATATTATATGTAGTATATAGTGTTTGTGCATATGAACACACATATCATTAACATATAATTGATCCTGTATTTCTTCTTGACTGCAAATCAAGTTTTCAGCTAACTTACATTATTCTTGGTTGGGAGACTGCTGGATATTGTAAAGAATACCATGACAAAGAGATTCACGGAAAGAAGTTTATATATTTGAGAATTGACTTGCATTGGATCAACTATTCTGAAAATCTGAAGAATAATAAATAGCCCAGAATAGGAAATAAGCATAAACTCATTTATTTGGGCTATGTTTGTTTATGTTAAGTGAATCCTTACTATAGATGATAGAGTCATTGATTTCAACAACTTCCACCTGCAGAAAATTTTCTCTGAAGTTAAATACAGTGGCAAAATCTTGTGTTAAACTGAAGTTTTAGTTTCAATCTTTAAACAGAGTATTGAGTTACAACCCAGATGCTGGCTGGTTGTATTTCACATGGTCTCAGATACACTTTTAACCCTTAACGTTCTGAAGGCAATTGACAACATCCTTTCCTGTGTGAAGTTAACTGAGAAAACCTGAGCCAGCTTCTCTTTAAGAACACTGAGATCTGCCTGTGAATGTGAGAGACATTTCAAAAATTGTATAGAGAAGGCTGAGCCTTCAATTGGCCAATTTGAGTTACAACTAGCCTTTAGGAACAAATCCAGTTTGTAAGTCAAGGATTCACTAATCTGTGAGTTCTTGACTTTATGAATTTAGCTGACTTATAGAGATAAAAGTGAAAAGCACATAATCTTAGTGGGGTTTTTTAATATTTGCAGCTAATCATTAATGTTCTATCTAGTACATATGGATCTTGACACCAGTCATATAAATTATTTTATGTTAAAAATTTATAAAAATAGTTATTGAAATGCAAATAATCTGAGGTTGTGACAGAAGTCAAGAATGTAAAATATGATACAAGGAAAACAAATAGGCAAACTCTGTACAATATTGTTAATGATGAGGAAACACAAGAAACGTCATGTGTGAAGATATGAGTGACACAGTCCAACAACAAGAAGAATTTCATCTAGACAGAGAAAAGGAGAGTGCATTACAGAAAGTCAAACTCATGTTTTGACATGTTAAGGAAAGGGTTTGAATTGGAAGGATGAGAACTATAACTATAAAGAACAAGGTGAAAAGAGTGAATAGTAAAAATGATGGTCACAGCATGGAGATTGTTTAAGACTGAGGTGTTGGTGATAAGTGAACTCCGATGAGACACGGCTAGACTTAGGAAAGTTTGTGACACATCTAATTTGGGATTTGGAAAAGTCATTCTCATTGAAAACTACAGAAATAATTAGCATGAACAGGAGCCTCAACGTGGCGGATATTTTTGTACCGATAATTTAGTGCTCATTATAGTACTAACAGTGATAGCTCGATGGAGAAAAGCATGTGTAACACCAAAAATAGGAGGTGGTGCTAATTGATACAGTAGAGGAAATCAAGGGGGCCAGCAAGGATTATAGTTTAAGAAATAGGATGGATTACAGTAGTGTTTCTTACTAAAATACGCAAGCCTACGAGGGAATATTCTGAAGAGAAAAGGTGGATGGTTAGTTCTGATTGTTTGGGTAGTTCATTGCATTGAAAGTGTTTATTTAAGAGGCACTACCCTTCAGCACTTTGCTACAATGAGTGCACTGTCAAAAATTCTACTTCTGGGTCCAAATTCAATTGGTGTTACTAGTGGCATTCACTACAACAGCAGCACAATGAAGCCAAACTTCTAATTTTCTTATTACGTAGAGGTAGATAAATGATCATAGACTGGCATGAATAAAATTATTACATACAATCTCCTTTTCATCTTCAAATTTGTTTCTGTGCTCCCCAGGAAGAGTTGCTCTATTTTAATTTTCATAAGATTCATGTCTATATGCATTTTACATATGTTATAGGTTTAGGTTGTTTTGGATATATTGCATATGTTTTCATTTGATGTACCTTTCAAAGTATATTTGTTGAATGATCCACACTTAAAAATAGGTACAACATTTGCCCACATGACCAGACCCTTGGCTACTATCAGGTTTTTCTTTTTTTTTTTTTTTGTTTAGATTTTTTGAGACAGGACCTTGCTTTTGTAGTTCAGGCTAGCCCTGAGTTCAGCCACAAACTCACATCACAGCAAACCTCCTGCCTCTGCCTCCTGAGTGCTGGGATTACAGGCGTGAGCCACCATGTCTGGCACTGTAGTATGTGGGCGGTACTGATAGCTGCTGGGTGTGATTCTCCATGCCCAGTATTGTATGTGGTTACCAGGGAATCAAACCTGGGCCCTTACGCTTACAAGACAGGTGCCGGAACCACTGAGCTAAATCCCTGACAGGGTTTTTCTTAATTTGGAGACTTTACTAATAAAGGTTTCTAGATATATTTTTGGGAATTTTTTATGTAATCAGCTCCTTGTTTTGAATATTTAAGCCCTTAACTGATTGATTCAATTGCTTTAAGCCTGTGACACAATAAATAATGGCAGAAGCACATGCATCGTATGTTCTGAGTCATAACACTGACACTCATAACTGTAAGGAGTAAAGATTTATTTTGGGTCAACCAAGACATATCTGGGATTTTGCATAATAGCTACAGAATTTAATGTTTTACCCACTGGCCACTGGTTTTTGCTGTGCTCTGCTTGTGTACATTCACTTTTCCTTTCTTCCAGAAGGTGAATATTTTCTTTTCCATTGTATCTTTGGATTATGTACATTAAAAAAAAATTACTGAGATTGTATCTAAGAATTTTCTCGAGTTTCAGAAGAGATTTCATCTTGAAGTTTTGAGAAACGCTGGAACAGGTGAAACATCAGAGAGAAGAAAATTGTATTTTCCTTTCTTTTTTAAATTTTAATTGAAATATTTATTGGTACATTACATATACACATCATGATTGCATCCAACAATAAGAATTTGTACCAGTATATGACACAACTTAATTCTCATTTTTCCCACAGCCCTACCCATCCTATCACCTCACCTCTTATATACATAAACTTTGTTTCCTTTCTTTTTTGTTATAATCTCATTATTTTTACCCCTTCACTCCATTACACTTTGAGTGTTTTCTATTTCACAATATATAACATACATTCTAGAAATCAATTGCATCTTTATTTTCTCATACCAGAGAAAAGATACCATATTTACACATCTGTGACTTATTTATTTCCTTATGTCTATATGCATAGCTCAGTGGTTCTGGCACCTGTCTTGCAAGCGCAGCAGCCCTGCTTTGATTCCCCGGTAACCACATACAATACTGGGCATGGAGAATCACACCCAGCAGCTATCAGTACCACCCACATACTACAGTGCCAGACATGGTGGCTCATGCCTGTAATCCCAGCACTCAGGAGGCAGAGGCAGGAGGATTGCTGTGATGTGAGTTTGAGGCACTACTCAGGGCCAGCCTGAATTACAAAAGCAAGTTCCTGTCTCAAAAAATCTAAAAAAGAAAAAGTAAAAAGAAAAACCTGATAGTAGCCAAGGGTCTGGTCATGTTGTACCTATTTTTAAGTGTGGATCATTCAACAAATATACTTTGAAAGGTACATCGAAAGGAAAACATATGCAATATATCCAAAACAACCTAAACTTATAACAAATGTAAAATGCATATAGACCTATTATTTTTCTTATGAGGATGTCCTCAAGGTACATCCATTTAAGTATAAATGGTTCAAACTCATCATTTTTTATGGCAGAGTAATACTCCATTCTGTAGAAGAACCATAGCTTTTTTATCCAGTCTCCAGTTGATGGACATTTGGGTTGTTTCCAAGATGTAGCAATCACAAACTGAGCTTCTATAAACATGGGTGCACATATGTCACTGTGATATGAGTCGTAATTATTTTGTGTATATACCTAGCAGGGCAATGACCCAGTCAAATAGGGCCTCCAATCCTAGCTTTTTGAGGAATTTTCAAACTGTTCTCCACAGGGTTTGTACAAGTCTACATTCCCACGAACAGTGGAGAAGGGTTCCATCTTCTCTGCAGCCTCACCAACATTTGTTGCTGACTAATTATGAAATGGCAACCATTCTTTGTGGAGTGAGAAGAAATCTTAATGTTGTTTTCATTTGCATTTCTCAAAAGACTAGTGATGTTGAACATTTTTTCATATGCTTCTTAGCTGCTTTTATTTCTTCCTCTGAAAAGTATATGTTCATTTCAGATGCCCATTTTTGAATTAGGTATTTAAATTTGGGTGGATTGATTATTTTGAGCCCTTTTTATATTCTAGATAGTAGCCCTTTGTCTGAGAGGTGGCTGGTAAAGATTATTTTTCACATTGTTGGTTGTCTTTTCACTTCGCTGGTGGTTTCTTTTGCTGTGCAGAAATCTCTCAGTTGAAGTTGAGATCCCGTTTATCAACTTCTTCTACCAGGTCTTGTGCTATGGGGGATTTGTTCATGAAATCTTTCCCCAAACCAATGTCTTTAAGAGTTTAACCTAACCTGTTTTATAGCAGGTTTAGTGTGTCTGTTTTAATATTTATGTCCCTAATCCACTTTGATTATATTTTAGTACACGGTGAAAGAGCTCGGTCTAGCTTTAGTCTTTGGCAGGTTCAAATCCAGTTTTTTGAGCACCATTTGTTAAAGAGGCGAGCCTTCCTCCACTGAGGGTATCTGGCTCCTTTGTCAAAAATGAGATATCTTAGTGTGTCTGGAGATGTTTCTGGATCATCTAATCTATTCCATTGGTCCTCTTGTCTGTTGCTTTGCCAGAGTTCTGGTTTTTATCAGGTTTTTATGGCTTTGTAGTACAGTTTCAAATTGGGGATCATAATACCCCTCATCATGTCCTTATTGCTTAGAATTGCTTTTGGTATTCTAGGTCTTTTGTGATTCCAGATGAATTTCTGAATTGTTTTCTCTAGATCTGTGAAATATGCCTTTGGGAGTTCAATTGGGATTGAGTTGAATCTGTGTAATAATTGTGGGAATGTAGCCATTTTGATGATACTGATTCTTCTAACCCAGGAACAAAGGCTATCTTTCCATTTCCTGGTATCTTCTTCTATCTCCTTTTTCAGAGTACTGTAATTTTCACAGTAGAGGTCTTTCACCTTCTTTGTTAGATTGATCCCCAAATATTTCCTTTTTTTGGCTGCTACTGTGAAGGGGATTGATTCCTCAATTTCTTGCTCAGTGAATCTGTTGTTTGTGTATATGAAGGCTAATGGTTTTTGAGCATTAACCTTGTATCCAGCTACACTACTAAATTTGGCAATTAGGCCTAGAAGTCTGTTGGTTGAGTTTTTAGGATCCTCTAGATAGAGTATCATGTCATCAACAAATAGTGATAGTTTAACTTCTTCATTTCCTATATTTATTCCTTTTATTTCTTTGTCTTGCCTACTTGCTATGGCTAATGTTTCCAGTGTTTTCATTTCTAGGCAAGAGGGCTATATGACAGGGAATTTTGACCTGTCTGATTTGTGGATAAGGCATAGTTTATGGAGGGATGTATGGTTGCCACATTCAGGAGATGGAGATACATTTCCATGACAAGTTCACAAGGATGGAATATGTTTAAACTTGATCAGGAGCTAAACTGCTTTGAAATCACCAAGAACTTTAAATGGGCATGATCTTGCAGAATATAGAGGGACTCTGGCATCTACATAGCTTGCCTTATAATCTTCTTGACTACCACCAAGCTAGCAGCATTTTTTTCCACTGTTCCTTTTCTGTTATGATCATTCTGCGTTTATGTTATCTAGAACTCACAGACTTAAAACTGAAGACATGAGGCCTGGGGATTTATCTCAGTGGTTCCAGCGCCTGGCCTGCAAGCACAGTGGCCCAGGTTCAATCCCTGGTAACCATATACAACAATACTGGGTGTGGACTCACTGCCACCAGCAATCAGAACCACATACCACAATGCTAGGCGTGGTGGCCTGTCATCCCAGCACTGGGGAGACAGAGGCAGGAGGATCCCTGTAAGTTTGAGGTTCAGCTCAGGGGTGGCCTGAACTACAAAAGGATTCTGGTTCAAAACAAAACAAAACATTATAAGATATGTAGTGCAATCATGATGTGTATATTTAATGTACCAATAAAGAAAAAACAACAACAACAACAACAACAAAAAAAAAAACTGAAGACCTGAGCCAAATTATACCTACCCTGTAAGCTGTGAATGCTGAGAATTTTGTTTTGTAAAAGCTGTTAAAATAGTGCTGTTTCAATAAATATTTGAATAAAAAATAAATAAATAAGTGCCATTCTAGCATTGACTTTATTCTTGTTTGGGAACTATAATTACCCAGTGTGAGCTGTATTTGACTTTCTCCTATCAATTCAAATGGAGTGACTTTATGTTAATTTATCATTCAGAATATTTTACTTTGCACTCTGTATTTTTTCCTTAATCAGTGAACTCTGGTTAGGATTTAGAAATTTTTACATTTTTTTCATATCTGTGACCTAAAAGAATTTTAGTTGGAGAACTGTCCTTGGGTTCTGAATTGATAATGAGTGAGAACTTGAAAAATGTCACAAAGACGTATTAACTAAATTTTTTTAAAAAACCAAATAAATATTGTATAAAGCTAGATTGGCTTAAATATTCTATAGCAATTTTTAACATATACTTTCAATATGGGTTCCCACTACTATAATGAAGTTATTGAGAAGGTGGAAGCAATAGAATTAGTATGATATAATAATTAGCTTTTGAAAATATATTGCTACTATCTTGTAGCAAAAGTCACCATTATGTTTTTGACACACAAATGTAAAATAATGAAAGGTGGTTAACTTTAACATATCCTTCATGATTAAGTTCTTCTTTCATATTCCATGTTTGGTAATGCTTTCTAATTGTTTTAACACCAGTATTGTCAACTAATACTACACAGAACATAGAAACACAGCATTCCTTAAATGTGGGCCTCTAATTGGAAAGGGTGTTTTCTCAAACACATACTTCCTGTGTAATTATTCTTTTTTAGTTCATTTCTACAGGTATTTGCAGTATACAATATATCATGCTAAAGGTCTAGTCATTATCTTGATACATGAGGTTCATTTCCCTGGTTAGAACAGCATAGCTATTCTGGCAATTTTAATCAAATGCATAATTTAAACAAGTATGCTAGAACATTTTTATATACATTAATGTCTTATGATTATACTTCTATGTATTTTACCTCATTATATGAACAAAGTAATAAAGGCAGTTCTCTTGCTTAGAAAGACAGGTAAACCAAAAAGTAATAAAACCAGTATTTTTTGGTATCACTAAAGTGAGCACTTGAATGGGTAGCCTATGAAATGTGTAGTAATTATAGAATATGAAGAACTAAAGAGAGAATCAGGAG
>PVIR01041792.1:0-12543 GCA_004026965.1 Petromus typicus | reverse complement strand
CATTGTTACTCAGTATATAGTTAGGTCTATCATAGCATGAGAAGTCAGAGGAGAACAAATAACTTATCAGTCTTAAAGAGCTTTCTAGGAACTAAGAAACAAGCAGAAAGTTGTGAAGTTGCCAAACTAATGATTAGTATAAGTTGTTATTCATAGATATCTATAATAAAAATTTGGTCCAGTCAAAAGTTAATAGAGTCTAAGTTGTTCCCGAACAAGACATTGTTGGACTGATAGGTTTATTAGAATATGATTCAGGATCATCAAAATATGCCAGTAACAAAGCTTTTGTTAATAAATTAAAACTATAAACTCTATATTAACATGTCAGTGTGAATGTTATCATTGAATTCCAACATAATTCCTCCAAAAGCTCATTGGATTGCATTTTTGAATGACTATGTGGTTTTTGGAAAGCAATAATGTAGTGAGAGCTCCAAACTCCCTGAGGTTGATTAAGATCATAAGTTGAATTATTGAGATTGTTAGTCAATGAAGGCAGCAAGAGGTAGGGCCTCATTGCAGAAGAGGATTCTGGGGAACCTCTCTTACTCCAAGCACCTTTGTTTCTGGCCCTCCTCTTCCTCTCTGCTTCTAGACTCCCACAGATCAAACAGTTTTCCTTTGCAGGACCATGCTCCCATAATACCTGTGTCTTGCCACCACCCTAAAAGCAAAGGAGCCTGCCAATAATGAACCAAAGTGGCAAGCCAAAATAAACACTTCATTTACTAAGCTGTTACCACCATTAGTATTGTCACAGCAAAAGAAAAATTACACAACATATTCTAGGATCACAGCATTTTCAGCTTTTACTTATGAAATACTGAATAGTGGTAGATTGCATTACCATACTTCACACAACATTATTTCACACTATTGAAAAGATCTGACAAGGGAAAGAGGTACACTACAAACACACTAAGTGTATTTTTACACTATAAAATCAATTTTATTTCTTCTGCCAGTTATCATGCTATAGAAGATTTGATCATGAAATATTTCCCCAAGTCAATGTCTTCAAGAGTTTTACCTAACCGGTTTTGTAGCAGATTTAGAGTTTCTTTTTTAATATTTAGGTGTCTAATCCACTTTGATTTTAGCTTGGTACCTGTTGAAAGATATAGGTCTAGATTTAGACTTTGGCAGTTTAAAGCCCAGGTTTTTTTGTCAAAGAGGCCATCTTTCCTCCACTGAGGGTTTTAGCTCTTTTGTCAAAGATGAGGTGGCTTAGTGTGTCTGTAGTTATTTCTGGAACTTCTAATATACTCCACTGGTCTTAGGGTTTGTTGCTTCTCCAGCACTATGTAGTTTTTAATCACAGTAGCTTTGTAGTATATTTTCAAGTGGGGGATCATAATTCCCCCATCATGTCCTTATTGCTTAGAATTGCTTTAGCTATTCTAGGTCTTTTGTGGTGCCAGATGGATTTTTGAATTGTTTTCTTTAGATCTGTGACATACATTGCCAATATTTCAATCAGGATTGTATTGAATCTATATAATAGTTGTGGGAGTATAGTCATTTTGATGATATTGTTTCTTCCAACCCAGGAATGAAAGATGTCTTTCCATTTTATGCTATATTCTCCTATCTCCTTTACAGAGTGCTATCATTTTCAGAGTAGAAGTCTTTTATCACCTTTGTTAGATTTATTCCTAGATGTTTCATTTTTTTGGAAGCTATCATGAAGGGGATTGACTCCTTAATTTCTCTCTTAGTGACTCTGTTGTTTGTGTATATAAAGGCTATTGATTTTTGAGCAATGACCTTGTACCCAGCTATCCTACTAATTTGGCGATTAGGTTCAGCAGTTTTGGTTGAGTTTTTAGAATCCTCAGTATAGAGCATCATGTCATCAAAAATCAAAAAGTGGGATCTCACCTCACTGAGAGGCTTCTGCACAGCAAAGGAAACCCGTAGCAGAGCAAGAAGGCAACCAACAATATGGGAAAGGATCTTCCCTAACTGATTTTCAGACAAAGAGATACTAAATAGAATATATAAAGAATTTTTTAAAATGTGCTCACCCAAATTTAAAGCCCCAATACGAAAATGGTCATCTGAAAAGGAAATAAAATAGGAAGAAATAAAAGCAGTTAAGAATCATAAGAAGAAATATTAAATATCACTAGTTATTCAAGAGATACGGATGAAAACAACACTGAGATTCCATCTCATTCCACAAAGAATGGCTGCTATCTCAGGATTAGTCAGCAACAAATGTTGGTGAGGCTGTGGAGATGAAGGAACTCTTCTCTACTGTACGTGGTAGTGTAGACTCATACAGCCAGTGTAGAGATCAGTTTGGAGATTCGTCAAAAACTAGGATTAGACCTCCCATTTGACCCTGCTATTTCTCTTTAAGAATATACACAAAAGAATTAAAAGATTAATATCAGAGCGACATGTGTGCACCCATGTTTATAGCAGCACACTTTGTGATAACTAAATCTTGGAAACAACCAAAATGTCCTTCAACTAGAGACTGGATAATAAAAGTGTGGCTCTTTTACAGAAGGGAGTGCTACTCTGCCATAAAAATGATAAGATTGAGTCATTTATACTGTAATGGATGTACCTTCAGGATATCCTCATAAGTGAAACAAATAGGTCACAGATGTGTAAATATTGTATCTTTTCACTGGTATGAGAAAATGAAGATTTAGAAGAGATTAGAATGTATAGTAAATATTGTGAAATAGAAAATATTCATAGGGAAATGGGATATAGGTGTAAATAATGAGGGAAAAATAATGAAATTATAATAAAAAAAGAAAGAAAACAAAATACTATGTATATCATGGGCGGAGTGGTAGGGTGACTAAGGGAATGGAAAAAATGAGAATTAAGTTGTGTCCTATACTTACACAATTTCTCAATGTTAAATGCAATCATGATATATATATGCAATGTACCAATAAAGATTTTAATGAAGGAAATTATCAATTTTATTGAAATAGTATCTCTATAATGTAAGCAAAGACAGGGCTTCATGCCATTATGCTGGGAATGATCTGGGTGTGTGAAGTTTAGTCAGTGGCTATGAAGGTATATCTGGGGATAAAGATTGACTTCAAATGCTCTGATGCGTGTTACAAAGGATAAGCCTAAGGCAAAAATATATTTCAAATATCTACAGGCTATTGTTTTAAATGTGTTCCCCATCATTCCCTGTACTGCTCCATCATAAATGTCTCATATTCCTTTTTTTAAAAATTATCTTTATTGGTACATTAAATATACACATCATCATTGCACTCCATAATGGGGATTTGTACCAGTATAAGACACAACTTAATTCTCATTATTTCCCATAGCTCCACCCACCCTACCACCCCCCCATATATATAAAATTTGTTTCCTTACTTTTTTGTTACAATCTCAACATTGTCCCCTTTCACCTTATTTTACATTGAGCATTTTCTTTTTCACAATATATAACATACAATGCTAGGACTCATTTACATCTTCATTTTCTCATACCAGATCATATTCCTTTGTTTTAAAGGTGAACCTTGTGCTATTATATTCCATGAACACACCTGGTGTGTTGACTGGTTACCTTTCTTCATGTTTTTATTAAGTTTTAAGACAGTTCAACCATTTTATAAAAGTTGTTTGAAGGAAATTTTAAGATTGCCTCACACTCCCCGTTACTCAAGTGCTGTTCTATTTTTTATTATTATTCAAATCTTTATTGGTACATTATATGTACACATCTTGGTCACATTCAGCATTGAGAATTTGTACTGGTGTATGATATGGTATGACTCAATTCTCATTTTTTCCCATTCCCCTACACACCTTACAACACTCCTCCCATATATACATAAGCTTTGTTTTCTTTTTCTGTATAATTACTATCGCATTACTTTCCCCTCATTATTTATCCTTATACCCTATTTCCTTTTCATATTTCCATCAACTGGAGACTTGATGAAGAAGATGTGTGTTTTTTTTTTAATAGAATGGGGTATTATTCTGCCATAAAGAATTATAAAATTGAGTAATTTATACTCAAATGGATATACCTTGGGGATATCCTCATGAGTTTAATAAATAGGTAGCAGATGTATAAATATCATATCTTTTCTCTGGTATGAAAAAAATGAAGATGTAAATGAGTTCTAGTATAGACACTACATACTGTGAAACAGAAAATATTTAAAAATTATTTCTCTCATTTTTCTTTCTTTCTTTCTTTCTTTTTTCTGGCACCAGGGATCAAACTTGATACCTTGTGTTATGAGGCAGATATGGGAACCACTGAACTAAATCCCTAGAAAAATAATTATTTTTTTAGAAAAGATCATATGACTATGAGAAGAAAGCCAAATATGTACTTCAAAACACTTTAAAAATCCCTTTAAATAAATTACAATTTTAAGTGTACAAATTTGTATAAGCAGCATAAAGTTGTATATGAATATTCCAAGCAACATTATTTATAGTAGGAAATATGTGAAAACAATAATTTAATTTTAAAAAAATGTTCATAGCAGGCAAATCTAGAGAAAAAAATGTGTATTTGCTGTACTGTAAAACTGTTAAGTTGGGATAATGAGCATTGGTAACATATATATATATATATATATATATATATATATATATATATATATATGTATGTATGTATTCACAATTTAATGACACATTTATTTCCAAACTTACAAATGAGTTCTGTTCTGGGAGAACGTCCCTCACCACATTCATGTGAAGTCTGTTCATATCTGTGAAAGCTGGCAACAAAAATGTTTGTAATCCATGAACTCACTGAATCAGTGATTGTAAACTCCAACCATACTGAAAACCATTGTTTTGTGCAGAACAGGTGAGGGAGTTACATAAAATGTGAGCCACATTTTAATAAAATATAAAAATAAGGAAAGTAAATATATTATTTTGTCAAGTTAAATAGACATACATGTAGTTTCATTTTATTGCCTTTCTACTGTTAGCGTGTTCCTCCTAAATCTATTCTCTAGAACCCATGCCACCTACGTAATGATCTCATTTAGATATTTGGTACTACTCGCTCTAGAACTGTTTTTTCATACTTCTCCATAGTGTCATTTAAATTAGCATAGAATTTGCTGCTAATTTTATCATTATTGCCTCAGTAATGACTAACCATTACACCTCTGTATAAGCTTCAGCGTCTGATAAATCTCTATTCTTCCAACAAAATCAGAGTGAATAAAATGTACATAAAGTTTTAGAAAGCAATAGAAAATTATCCTGTAAGTTATGTGATTTTGAAATGGATTATGGACAAAAACAAGATGAAGAGTTTTATTAACCCCTAAATACATATATGTTATGTCAAATTGTGACACTAGTCAATTCCATTGTTGAAAGTGTTAGGATAAAGCATGAAAGGAAGCAACTCATTATGCAAATTTCTTGTAGAAATAATTAAATGTTTCATTTTTCAAATATAGATAATTCAGAACATTTATTTTAAATTAAATTCACAAGTCTGTATTCACCCCAGCACATACATCTACTCTAAATGTTTGCAAACATCATATTTGACTATGCTAATTAACTTTGGTGGACTCTTCACCTTGAAGACTGTGGCTCAGTGTTCCAGTAGTGCCTTTGAATAGAAAACCAGCTTTCAATGCTGTTAAGTCTCATCTGAATTCTGAACATTCTGTTTCTCTAAAATTCCTCAAAGAAATTAATTTGGAAATATTTTTCTCATACACTAAAACTCAAGAACAAATTCATTTATGTTACTAATGTGACCTATTTTACAATTTAAAAAGGAAGAGAGATATATGTTGTAATTTGCATAACTTTTATTGAATATTTGTATTTTAATTACGTTATTCAGCCAAATCCATTGAAAATTATATGCTCCAGATTTGTCATTTATGTAATCTCTACCATAGATAAAATCAAAAGAATAAAGATATTTGCTCTTAATTTAATATTTCCTAACCAAAATAAACATTTTAAATATGGACAAAGAGTTATTTTATAATCCTATCTCATTTTTAAAAAGCAAAACCAGTAGCTTCAGGTACCTTAATTTCATAACGAGTCAAATTTTCATAACAGCCTTGGTATATTTGACATATCAATAATATAGATTACCTAATGTTACTCTCTTCTATAAACAGCTTCTTGAATCTTCAAATAATTATATTATTTTCATAGTAATATTTAATGGCATTTTGCATAATTCTGTTATTTAATTTCTAAATATTTTGCAAATATTTGATTTATTGAATGAAGTAAAACATAAAGTCTTCCTTATCTAGTACACATATATCTCTTTCAGATTTTAGAATCCTTTGTTTCCCTGTTGAGATTATCACAAATGACTATTTTGTTTTAAAACCAGATATACATATTGCATTTGTTAGTGCAGTTTTTAGGTACTATATGTGGTTACTGGGGATTGAACCCGGGTCCTTACACTTGCAAGACAGGCGCTGGAACCACTGAGCTAACTCCCCAGCCCTATAAGTTTGATTTTTTAAATTTAATCTTTATTGGTACATTATGAATACACAACCTCATCACATTCAACATTGAGAGTTTGTATCACAATATGACATAACTTGATTCTCATTTTTCCCTTTTTCCCCGCCCTACAACCCCCACCCTGTATACATAATCTTTGTTTCCTTTTTTCTTTATTATTACCACATTTATTTTCCCCTCGTTATTTACCCATACACCCTCTTCTCTTTTAAATATTTTCCATTTCACAATATCAACTATACATACTACAACTTCTTTATAATATCATTTTCTCATACCAGAGAAAAGATATGATATTTACACATGTGTAAACTGTTTATTTCGCTTATGAGGACGTACCCAACGTACCTCCATTTGAGTATGACTGACTCAATCTTATCATTTTTAATGGTAGAGTAATATTCCATTCTATAAAAAAAGCACAGCTTCTTTATCCAGTTTCCAGTTGATGGACATGTTGGTTGTTTCCAAGATTTAGAAATCACAAAGTGAGCTGCTATAAACATGGGTTCACATATGTTGCTGTGAAGTGAATCTTTTAATTCTTTTGTGTATATACCTAGCAGAGCAATGGCTGAGTCAAATAGGACCTCCAATCCTTGCTTTTTGAGGAATTTCCGCATGGATCTCCATAGAGGTTGTACGAGTCTACATTCCCACCAACAGTAGAGACGCATTCCTTTTTCTCTGCAACCTCTCCAACATTTGTTACTGGCTAATTCTGAAATGGCAGCCATTTTTTTGTGGAGTGAGATGAAATCCTAGTGTTGTTTTCATCAACATCTCTCGAATGACCAATGCAGTCCATCCATAGGCAGTTACATGAGCTTTACCTTACAGCAAGCCTGGGGAAAAACAAAAACAAAAACAAACAAACAAAAAAAATAACTGGCCCCATGTGCACCAGAGAATCAGTGTGCAGTGATGAAACACTGATGATTGATTACTCAGCTGGCCGCATTGTCGCTGTTCCTGTCCTTCACACTGCCCACTCGTGCGCTTCGTACATTTACTCTCATGTTTGCAGCAGAATGAAATTTTCATATTTGGCATCTGAAACAAAATCCGCAGGCAGACCCTTCTGAGGCTTTCCGTGGGTTGAAAGAAAAGGAAATATCCAATACATGCTTCCTGACACCGACTCAATTCTTAGTATTTTTTTAAATTCAAATCTTTATTGTTACATTATGAATGCACATCCTCATCGCATTCAACATTAAGAGTTTGTAACAGAATATGATATTATATATATATAAATATATATGTACCCATGTATATATATATATATATTTACCCATATAATATATATATGTATACACACACACACACACACACACATATGGGTAAATAATGAGGGGAAAAAGAACATGATAGTAATTCTCATTATGTATTACCTCCCATTCCTCCTCTTCTTGCCCCATCTCTCAGAGCCACAGAGCTAGACACATGAAGTAGATCTCTCATCCAACCATGAGACAGCCTCCAGGTCCAAGTCAGCCCTGATGCACCTAGGTCTTCACCAGTGCACTGTGCCAGTAGGACGGATGGAGAGGTATCCAGTTTTTGTTTATAATTTTGCATTCTTGCACACACATTGCAGCCTTAGTTATTAAAGACTGAAGTCTTTCATTTTCAGCTAGTTTCTTCAGTCATTTTCTTTGGCAACCTGCAGCTCCTGTGTACCTCTCAGCTGAGCTAACATTGAAGATGCTTAGCCAAAGTTTTATAATATAACTGTCTTTTTCTAACCACAGTGAAAGATTTTCCTTCTAATCATGACTGGGGAAATGAGTTAACTGACTGACAAACTAGAAGCCTCATTTTGTATGATGCAGCATGATAGTTTTAGCTGAATTTACAACCTTACAATGTTATTCTTTATGAATTTAGGAATATTGATCAATAATGAAAAGGAACAGGAACAATAGAAGATGGAAACCATGATAGATTCTAAAATCTTATAAACAGTCCACACTAAAAATCTTGTCTGTTAACAGTATGCTATTCTTCAGAGAAAACTTAATCATATGGAAAAGGCTTTCTAGGTGTCTTATGAACAATTCCATAAAATTTACATTAAAACCAAAATAAAACATCTAATTCTTTGGGGTTTAGATGTAAAAATAAGAAAAATTAAAAAAAAATTATAATTAGAGAAATGTACACATTTCACATTTTATAAGATATTTTCCAAGTTCATTCATCTGCCTTGCAAGAGTTTAAAGTTACTAATATATATTTACTTATAAAATTTCATGCACAGTACTGCTTTAAAAGTGCATCTTCAAACAGTTTTGGATTTATGTGCATATTCACAATATAAATATATGTAGAATCACCAAATCCTTCACATTTTCAAAAGTTTACAAATTATAACATTGGATATTTAGTTTACATCTATTAATAAGGATATAGTCCATGGACTTTCTCACCATATATTTTTCAGCATGTAGAAAAATTGTGCTGTCTTTTCTATGATGCTGAAGGAAATCAAAATTTTAGGGTATTTACCAGGTCAGGAAAGCTATCTGGAAAGATACTGAAAATTTCAAATTCAACTCTAGTGAAAAATAGAAACTGTATCTGCATAACCACATAGACAGATATAGAGAATTATACAAGAAATACTTAAACAACTGTCAATGTATCAGACATTATCTCTAGGTTGCTACATAGGCCTAATGATTTACTTTATAAAAATAAATAAATATGTAAAATAAGTTAATACAACCCTCATTTCTATGAGGACTAGCAAAACTATTCTATGGTGAGTTAATTCATTAAAAATTTACCCCTTTCACTGAGTTAGAAATGTATAGTCTGCTACTTGATGACACATTTAGAGCCTGTTAATAGCAGCATCCACGCTGGGAGAACTAGAAGTTATTGGCTTAGTGGCAGTAACAGAAGCACCAACAGTAATTAGAGAGGTAAAAATATCAGGAAAAAGGGCACAGTAGAAATTTAAAATAATACAGTACCTAAGAGAGGCACTGCATAATATTACACTTACAAGAAAATTGAGAAAACTATTTTAGCTAGGAGAAACATGAAGGAACTTGGCTATTGCTAGTGCATCATGCTATTGCTAGAAAACTATGATTTAGTTTGTCATAATGAAGAAATAGTCAACAGAGTTATATACAGTACATTTATTAAGTGTTTATCTTAATTATAGTTGCTTATGTAGACATGATGTCCTTATTTGACAAGAGGTATAAGCATTTCATATGTGGAATATGATTACTGATATTTCAAATGTATTTTTCTTAATTACAATTAAAAATAGACTGAAAACTTTAGTTGTAAGAATATCTGCCATAACTCTTCTATGACTATACACATAAAGTCAGAGACATGCTCAAGTCACTTAAGATACACACACATGAACTTGCAGCACAAAGTTCACCGCATATCCTCTCATATAATCTAAAGAACATTTGATTTTCAATCTTTCAAATTAAGAAATAATGTAAAAACAAAAAAAAACCACTAAATATTTTTCTTTTCTGGGACCAATTTCTAACTCTAAAACAGTTCCAGAATTTAAATAGCTTATTATTGCTCTTCTAGATTCTTGTGCCAGTTTGCTCTTCCTCAGGCATGAGACACAGTTGCACATGTAATATTTTTGTGACATGACCCTGAATTGAACTGGTGGTTTGGATAATGCGTGTTTTTAATCTATTTCCTGGGCTGAAGACATGAAATGAGTATAGGCTTCACTGGCTGAGCCTGGTCGCCTTAAGTTCAGACCCTTCTGCAACTGCATGGCAATGTGCTTTTTCTGCCATTTCCACATCCATAATAATATCAATTTTATGCCAAATGTATACTTCATGAATGTTCAAATTACTTACCTGTATTTTAAACTATTTGTATTCATAGTATATGATAATAATACATACTATTTAAATTCATCTTGCAGAATGGGTAATATTGTCTGGCCCATGACTATTTGTATCAGAAATGGCCTGAGGTAGCAGTCTGTGGAATGGCTCATGAGGACGGGGTCACCTACTGACATTCATGTCCTATGCAGGATGAACGATGCTCAATATGTTGTCATGGTGAAATAATTCATTGTATAGATCAAGAAAGGGAATGAATTGACAGGCATATTGATAGTAAGCATTTGTGAATATTGTTGAAAAACAGTAGTTGGGAGGAATAAACAATTGTGGATACAATGGCCGAGTATGGTATATGATTACCGGGGAATCGAACCCAGGCCCTTGCGCTTGGAAGATAGGTGCCGGAACCACTGAGCTAACTCCTCGGCTCTACAATTATAATTTTTAATTAAATAGAATGTTGACTTTTGTAACTTTAAACCTAACAAATATATACATTACACATCATTTATTAGTGTAACACACTCTGGAAATAGACTCTCTAATATCAAGAAAAATTGTACTCTCATACTATATTTTATAGAAGTTTTTCTGAAGTTTATAGCTAGTGTAGTGAGACAACATTTGAAAGAATTATGAAACTGGAGATATAAATGTAACAGACTTACAATGCATTCAAGAAATATTATAAAGTTACAGAAGTCAAAGCAGTTTGATAGTGGAATAGAATACTGATCAAGGACACACACTAAAGACAAAAAGTAAGCCCTTAATTATATACTGCATTTATTTTCATAATGTAGTTGGTAGAATTCTATGAAAAAGTTTTATACTGAGAATGCTCTCTGTACATATTCTGCATATAGATTGTGTT
The DNA here is from genome assembly GCA_004026965.1 of Petromus typicus. Taxonomy (NCBI): domain Eukaryota; kingdom Metazoa; phylum Chordata; class Mammalia; order Rodentia; family Petromuridae; genus Petromus; species Petromus typicus. Next base: position 1,320 of record PVIR01041792.1, on the reverse strand, counting down.
ATCACAAGGAAACAAAATCTATTTTTATCTTTCCAAAAGATACTAAATAGTAAGAAGTACTGTCTTTTTCAGTCTATTCATTTAGTCGAAGCAATGGTCTTGGTAAGTGGCATTGGTCAGAAATGACAGGACAATGGCGAGTGGATTTTTATGTTAGTGGTGTTTGATTGACAGCTCATTTATCTATAATTCTGGGGAAAATATGAGATTTTTCAGAGTTAATTCCACTATTATGTATTTTTTATTTCCAGTCAATCTACACATTATAAAAGTTCCAACCAGAAAATTCTTGAACACTTATAAACTTACCTGTTACACAATTTCCAAAATGAAACCTCAACTTGTTTTCTTCTCTTCATTTTCCTTTCCCTTCCACTGCAGTACTTAATATTTTACCTTCTTGAAACAGATTTTATGTATATGGGGGGCGGTAGGGTGGGTAGGGCTATGGGAAAAAATGAGAATTAAGTTGTGTCTTATACTGGTACAAATCCCCATTATGGAGTGCAATCATGATGTGTATATTTAATGTACCAATAAAGAATTAAAAATTAAAAAAAATTTACCTTCTTCTGAATTTATTCAACAAATCTGTCAAATATATACTTTAAGTCAACTTGGTCTAAAATAATGTAACCATCCCAGGAATATTTAAACAAATACTTCTAAATATAAGTCAGATTGCCATGACTTTTCACAAAAACCTTCAAGTGAAATTCCAAGTCTGTATACTGAATTTAATGGTCACACATGATCTTCTGTTATCTGTTTCTAGGAAAGCATGATATTGCTCTCTTTCCTTCATCCATCCCAAATATTTTGTTAATCTTCCAATTTTTCTGAGAAATAAACATTTTATTGCACATGGAATGTTCTTCTTACACATACTGGAAATTCATTGCAACATAAATGACTTATATTTTAAAAAGTCCTGTTAAGTACTATTTTATATGATATATTTTCCCTATGTCGCACTACATAAAATACTTTCACTTGGAACTGGCTGTGTAACTTGTGAGGTCCTGAGCAAAGTACAAATAACTGTTTTTTAAAAAGTAATTTCAAGGGCCGGGGAGTTAGCTCAGTGGTTCTGGTGCATGTCTTACAAGCGCAAGGGCCCGGGTTCGATCCCTGGTAACCACATATCATACTGGGCATGGAGACTCACCCCAGCATCAACCAGTACCACATACCACAGTGCCGGGCGTGGTGGCTCACGCCTGTAATCCCAGCACTCGGGAGGCAGAGGCAGGATTGCTGTGATGTGAGTTTGAGGCTGAGCTTTAGGGCCAGCTTGAACCACAAAGCGAGACTCTGTCT
>PVIR01041790.1:0-12588 GCA_004026965.1 Petromus typicus | reverse complement strand
AACTGCTTCCATGTTGTGTTAGCATGGCTCAATAAATGTTTGTTATGTGGACTTGCTCAAGGCTGAAGATGTCTGTCATCTCTCATGGGTTGGGTGTTCACACTAAGAGCGGTCATTTTTATTTCTGTGCACCTAATGGGATGGAAGCCAGGGCAAGCCAAATGAGAAGTATGATTAGGTGCCAACGCTGTTAATGTTCATCACAGGCCAATAAGGTGGGGAGGAAAGGAGGGATCAACAGATAAAGCCTGGGATTAATACAAAGTGTTAACTGCTGCTCCGGAATCTAAAGCAGACCTATTTGCCCCTTCACAAGCAACAACTACACATGTTTCCTAGGAACCAGGAGCAGTAATAGCACAGAAAACAATTCCAAAGCAGGACTAACCTGGAGGTGAAATCACCTCTGTCCTCATGGAGCCTCACTTCTGAGCTGTCATCACACGCCTCTTGAAAAACCCACACCAACCTGCCAATTAAAAGCCTGCCTTGCAGTGGGACAATAGCATAGAATGTGGGTTTCATTCTTTTCTAGCTGAACAAAAGCAATGGCTTTGCTCTTCCAGCACCAGGCATTGTGAGACAGTGGACCCCTTTTGAATGGTCCCCGCAACCACACTTCCCAACTGCAGGCACCAGCTATGCAGCTAACAAATGGGAACGAAAGGAGACTGCATCGGGTTTGCAGAGATAAGTGGCTGTGGGTGAGGGAGGGCCCCAAAGAACGGTAGACCAACCTATTCCATTTGTATCACTTGCTAACCAAAATTATCAGTGACTTCTGCAACAATTACTGCCTCTCTGACACCAAAACTCAGTTGCACAGTAACTCTTAAGCCATCATCTCTGCATTATTAACCATGTTCCTGGTGCCTTACTTAGCAGGTTACAATGTTAGCTCCCTCGCAGCCTCTGCAGAGAACAAATTAAAGAGGCTTGCCCCCTTCCATGAAAATACTTCTGAAGTACAGTCTATTCATTCGCCCTAAATGCTTCTCCATTGTAAATTGGCATTCCAGCCATGTTTCATACTTTTTTTTTTTAAAGTCATAATATAGGTCAAGAATGTTAAACCCTTACCCATGACAATAATTTACTCTCGTGGACTGTGTACACACACAGAGACACAGAGGAGGTACAAACACTAGTGCGCTCGCATCCCCTGCTCCCTTCGGTGTCTCCTAGCACTGTGGCTTTCCTCTTCCTTTGTGTGGCAGCCTTTTGCTGGCGGTCTCTTTCTCCTGCAAAGAGAGATTACAAATACAATCCGAGAATTGCAAAGAGAACAGTGGATGTCTTTTGTTCAGCTTCCTGTCCAAGTTGTTACAACCTTTGTCATGGTAATGAGCCATCACATTTCATAGCTTGAATATTCTCCCCATTCCTCCAGCACATTGTGCGCCTAAACTCTGATGAGTTTCCTTCCTCGTGGTGTTGTGCACAGATAAAGATAGCTATAAAAGTTGACCTGCTTTAAAATGACCAGCACTGCTCAATAGAAATAAATTGTTCTCCTATTCATTTGTATTTGTTTATTTATTTAAAGATGAGTCTTGCTATGTAGCCCCTGCTGGCCTCACACTTAGGATCCTTCTCCCTCAGCCTTCTGAGTAGCTGGGATTATAGACAAGCACTACCACGCCGGGCTCTTCTTGTGTATTTTTAAAAAAATCATCATCATTATTAATAGTATCAGAAGCAGTACATGTTTGCAGTACATAATGATTACATTCCTTTTATAGAATTGGTACTTGTACTTAACAAATCTTAAATCTTTTTTTACCCCTTTCCCACCTCCTCTCTTCACTTCTAGATCCCCTCCACTTTTTGCAAAAGATCTATCTCCCTTTTTTCTGTTTTCTATCTTTTACTTTGTTCTTTATTTACATTTTGAGATTCTCATGTAAGTGATTTCAGACTGAGACACTTTACACGTGAGAGCCTTGTCTGTGAATTTAAAAAGTAAAATATACACATACCAAGTCTTCCCATGTGATCTTGTGAAAGACTGATGAGTTTTCCACACTAAACGAATTTTCCCCTATCTTCACATAGTAGTTTTCATTCTTCATTCAAGAGAAAAATGTTGAAGACCTACTGTGCTTGACATCAGATACGTGGAGAGAACAGGTAGCGACAGCACAAAGTGGATGTATTGCTACAAAGAAACAGAGAACTGGATTTATTACTGAAGTCCTGGGGTGCTGTGGAAGCTTTTCAGAAATTCCTTGCAGGTGACTGTCCTGAACAGAAAATTGTACAAGACATGCGCAAAATGTATCAAGGTTTTACACTTTTTGAAATTAGGAAATAAGTTCACTCTGTAGAGGGATATAAGGCCTCAGAGAGTGCAGTAATCATGAGGGTAACAGCTGCCATCTTTTTGTATCACCATTCCTCAGGCTGACAAAGGCTGTCCTATCAAAAACCAGCTTAATTTTGCACCAGAAGAATTAAAGATAGCACTTTCTGATTGGCCCCAGCTGCAGAGACTGGGAACTGTTTTTAGGTGACTATGACCTGGATCTCTATGATTGACAAGTCACATCTATTCGTACCCAGATGGCTAGCCACACCCTAACTTCCTACCTCTGATTCATTTCTCAACTGTTTAGAACAACTTAAAATTTTTTAATTAACACAGTATTTGTACGCATTTATGAGGCACTGCACAATAATTCAGGACATGTATAATGATGTGTAATAATCGAGTCAGGTAATTAGCATTTTCATCTCTTTGCACATTTATTCTTTCTATGTGTCAGAAAACATTGGAGTCTTCATGATTTGCAAATACTGTATATATATCATATATATATATATATCATAAGTTATTGTAAACCATAGTGTGCTACACAACACTAGCGCTCCAATCCACCTGTCATAATGTGACACTCAGATCAAATTTCACCAGTGAAAGCCAATTTATAACCACCACTACATGATTAAAAAGCCACTAACTTTGCCAGCAAATATCCAGAGCATACCTATTTCTGACTTTGGCCAAGGAGGCAGCCAGTGGATGGTAGCTTTCTAACAGGCAAATTCCTACTTCAGCGATGTCTTGGCTTTAGTTGTGGCTTTTGCTAACTAATGTGTTCATGATATTACATTATCTAGGCTCAAGTACTTTAAAGCAAATTACAGACACCGTAACAGTTTATAAGATGACTCCATCTATATTTGATTTCTGACAAGCATGAATAATTTATTTCACTAATATTTCATCAGAATCATGCCCTGTTAATTAGGCAGGGTTTTTTTTGTGACAAAGCACAAACTGCTGGGGTGGGTGGTCTGTGGGGTTGCAGAACATAAAAGGGTCTTTTATTCTCCCAGCAGATGGGGCCCCCCTTGGATAAAAGGGACTTGAGAGCCACTTAAATTGGCCTCCGGCCTCTGTCAATTGAAGCTAAGTGCTAGCTGTGACTGAATTTCTGTAAAGCACGGTGCCTGGTGCACAGTGCCTGGCACAGAGCTATTGCTGGCATCTGCTAGGATTTGCTTCCCCTAGAGTGGGATGTACATGCTTAGAAACCTAGTGACATTTTCAAGCAGTGTGACTTTTACTTAAGTGAACTTGTCCGGAGTTTGTATGGAGAAGTCATTGATGAAGCTCAGAATAGAACTCAGTGTCTGAGTTCAATTTCCAATCCATACCTCTTCTCCCTGGGGTACCTTCCCCCCTTCTCTGCAGGAACTTTTGCCAAGAGAGAATGAGGTTCGTAAAGCCACTTAAGCATGCTGGTAGTTGTCCAAAGGCCACTTCTGGTCTGGTCCCAAAATATATGCTGCTTGCGTATTTGCAGTTTCAAAGTAGCAAAACACAAGACTGTCTCCTTTCCCTGTCTCCTCCTTTTCCTTGTTTCTTTCCTTCTTTCCTTCCCTTCCCCTCCCCACCTTCCTTCTTCCTTTCCTTTCTTCCCACACCCTCTGCCTGGCTTCTTTCCTTTTAATCCTTTCATCTCCAACAACCATCAGGCTAAAGAGTGAGGTGTGAGAGAAAGAAAAAAAGGAGAAACACCTGCATCACATAGTGTGTGTGGGGGAGGGAGTGTTGAGGATTGCAGGTTGATGGACTATAGCAGGATTACCTCAGACCCACCTGGTATTACAACTCATGGATTCTAACTTTCTGAGGAGGGGGATCGTTAATGGGGATTGAACCCAGGGCCTCCACCCTGAACCACATCTCTAGTTCTTTTTTTTTTTTTTTGAGACAGGGTCTGGTTAAGGTATTGAATTGCCCCAATTGGACAGCATGAACTTAAGATCCTTCCACCTCAGCCTGCAGAGTGCTGGAATTATTTTAAAATCTTTGAAACATGGCTGGCATGGCAGTAGTTTCCTTCTTTAAGACTTCCTTCATTTGATAGGATTGCTCCGGACTGCTCTGCTCCCCACAAAGTGAGGAGAGGTGACTCCGGATTTGCTCCAAAGTTCCTCCAAAGCTACGGTGCAAATCAGCCTAATTGTTTGCTAGATGAACAATGATCACTCTAACCTTCTAATTAACATTGTTAAAATCTGCTAACAAAGGACATTTAACAATATCTTAATTAGGAAGGATTTCTAATTTGTGATATGGAGCATGTTAGACAAACACAGCACAGTTCTCCTTTTGTTCCTGGGCTCGGCAGCCAGAGAGATTATAAGATATGACACAACACATTCTGCTCCGCCATTGATCACTCCATATCCTTTACGAACCTGCGCTCCGTAATTAGCGTCTGGGCGGATTTTACCTGTGTTTTGTTTGCACTGTAATTCGGAGTGAACAGAGGGGCCACGCGAGTGATTCAGATCGGTGGCACCTTCTCTCCCGTGTCCTCACTCACTGCAGCTCCCAGACGCTGCTGGAAAAAGCTCAGCTAGCAAACGAAGCCAACTTTGGGGGCCTCTGGTTGTGGATGATGGGGTATGAGATGAGCAGCCTCGAGGGTCATCCCAAATAAATATGTAGATGACTAACCATCTCAGTCCCCACTCCTTTTCCAAGCTCTTACAGCTTATTCTAAAAGCTCTTATTATCTATCACTTAATTATTAAAAAGTGTCTACTCTGTTTTCATAAATTATCTATGTGTTAGAGAAATTGGCATGTGAGAGCGAGTCCTGGGGAAAAGGGGAGCTCCAAAGCCAATTATCCCAGTTGGGAAGATTTTAGAATATAATGGAATCCTTGAATTCTTCTCTGCTAAACCTTTAGGGATGTACGTGTGTGTGCGCGCGCGCGTGTGTGTGCGTGTGCGTGTGTGTGTGTGTGTGTGTGTGTGTGTGTGTATTTGGTTAGAGCGGAAGGGGGTGAGGGGACAGAAAGAGTTAAGGTTTGTAGTAATCCCTAGTTCATTATTTTCAAAGATATTTGTATTGGGTCCTTTTCCCTGTGTCTTAACCTCTTTATTCTGAAGACAGGAGAAATGCTTGGGAGAAATGATTAACATTGGATGTTACTGGAATTACCATTTAAATAAGCTACATCATCTAAGCTAAATGAGAAAACATAAGAAAAAATACTTAATATCATGCCGGGCACATAGTTAATATTCAATAAATTGTAGCTATAATAAACTATGTCATAATATCTAGCTATATATAATATATGATGACATCTTAGATGCATTGCACAGTCGATGGTGCTGTATATAATACATAATGGATTGCATACATAGGGGAGGGAGAGACTTTCCCTTTTCCCTCCTAGATTTGACAGCTAAGTCTAGGAAATAAACTGAAACAGGTAGATTAACAGGAGAAAGGGCACATGAATTTATTATGTGCACAGGGGCATTGCAGGGAGTTAAGAAAGAACACCCCAAAAGGCAATGGGATTTAAGAGCTTATGCACCTTCTTCACGGGGGAAAGCGGAGGTAGGGAAAGGCTAGATAACACAGGGAATGCAAATGACTTTTAGGGAAAATAGATGGACCTTTACAAGAAAGGTGGGAGACACGTAAGTTTCTGTTAAAGTTTGTCTAAGTCAGTAATGGAGAACCGTTTAGAGCTTTCAATGATAATAAACAGCCAGCTTCAGCCCAAATGCCATAGGTTCACCCTTACTGGTCTAGGGAATGTTTCTTAGTTTGTTTTGTGTTGCTATAACAAAATATCACAGAGCAATTCATAAAAAAACAGACTGAGAAGTACTAGCAAGTCTGATTTTAATGAGAGATGCTCTCTGCTTCCAAGATGGTGACTAGTTGCATGGCAGAAGGAGGCAGCTCTAGGGAGCCTCTTGTATGGGTGTGCCTAATCCCATTTGTGACAAGAGAAGCCTCATGGCCTAACCATCTCCTAAAGGCCCCACTTGTTACTACAATCAAAACAGCAACACCTGAATTTTAGAGGGAACATATTTAAACTTTAGAAGGACTTACGTCTGCTAGTCTCCTCTCCTGTAATGAGAGATAATCTTCTCTGGTTGATGAAACTCCCAGGGGACTAGATAATTGAGCTCCTCTGTGAGGATCTGTCTGTAGCAGACTGGGAGAAAACCAGAGAAATCCTCTCCCGCATTTGATGATTTTAGGTGCTTTCTGCTCAAAATAAACGATAGGCCATAGAGTCATATAAAGGGATGGCATGTCTTGAAATCTTTCACATATAATATATACACATCTGGGAATACGACAGAGGAGTAGCTTCCTCATCCCAGCGTGGCAGATAGAAACAACAAGACCATCCAGCAAGACAGAGACTAAAATAAAACAGAATAAAACATAATTTTCAGTTGCATAGTTAATCTGAGCCCATACTGAAAATCTGCTGACCTTGAACTGGCATCGAAACCTTCTCCCATATCCCTCCAAAAAACCTAGCGAATACCATGCCCATACAGTTACCACTAGAGGTCCCTGGTAGTAATAAACAAACATGGTGAGTGGGTTATTTTCTTCCAAAAACTCCTTCCTATAATTCTTCCATTGAAGAGAAGTGTTACTCCTAGCATCTGTTAAAGAAAAATTATTTTGAGACTTGTTAAAAATGGCAAGGAAGACTTTATTCAAGAAAGGAGTACTGTAATGGATGCTTGTGGTAGGAAAGAGATGGAGCTCAACTCAGAACACAGCAAGGAAACATGGAGAGTCATATATAGACAAGGAGAATGGAGGGGGCTGATTGTCGATGGAAAATACTAAGAAAAATTATCAAGGCTAATGAATTTTTGCTATGACTTAATATGATTCTTATTGAACATACTAAACCCAGGTCTACTCTTTGCAAAAGCAACTGCTAAATTCTGTTCTGATTTCCATGATAGTGACGTGGGTGGGGATGGGGAAGCCTAGTAGGAAAGGGCATAAAAGTCTTACTCCTCAAGCTCATCAAACATGCGCTGTGTCTGTTCATTTCTGAAGCGTGGAAAAATTGGAATGATAGAAGTTTCCTTGTTGAGGGTGAGTAGTGAGAGGGAAAGAAAGAACTTATTTAAATTGGCACGCTCTCCTATGATTGTGTGCAAAAACAATCACTTTTTGATGATACAGCGGCCTTATCAGTAGAAATAATTTACAGATAGCATTGGAATAGGGAGAGAAGAAATCCTGCAAAACCTAACTGCAGAGAAAAGCAGAAGGAAATACTATCTAGAAAACAACAACAAAACAATCAACTTCTGTGCTTTGTATGTTGAAAAGGTTTAACTATAAATCCTGACTTTGACATCCATCCCAGATCCATTTTAGAGGCAGCCCACAGACTCAACAGGGTGAGAGCAAACACTAAATCATAATTATCTCATAAAAGCCAGGCTTATTTCTCTGAATGCTCGAAAACTGGCTTAGCTTTTCAAAATATCATAAATCTATTGTGTTCTCTCCTGTTTTACTTAACAGCCAATTAATGTTACTGCTTAAAAGAATTAAAGCCAGGGGGTGAGAGGAGGGGAAATGTCTTTACACTTTGGCTAGCACACAGCAAGAAATGCAGACAGAGCCCTCATTACAGATGGGCTCATTAAAACACTCCACTGTAGACAAATCCTGCCACAATCCACACCCATTGGTGTGATCTTGCTCTTATTAGCATACAGAAAAAGAACACATTTTCAACACAGTCTTGAGTCAGTTTAAATATCCTAGAAGGCAAAATGGGTTATGGTAGCTGGAGGCCTTGCACCTTTCTGAAAAGCCACCCCGTGAATGAAGGGCCTTAGCCTCCAACATGGCCAATGCCATCACTGAGAACAGAAGAGGGGGTGGGGTGGATGGATTAAAACAAGCAGACCTTCCACGCCCAAGAATCCTGACACCACCAGTGACTGGAACTGACATAGCCCTTTAACTTTCTCCTACATTTCCAGATGAAAACAATAAAATCCCTATTTATTCTCCAAGGTCCATCCCCAACTTGTTATTTTTATGGAGAGAATTTCATCAGTTGTCACCCAAAATTCTCGGCAAAAACAGAGGCAACTGGGTTTGGAGACTGCTGAGCACCACATGAGCATGATCATAAAATGATACAAGGTCAGGGTCAATGTTAGGGATCCAGGCTTCCACCCCACTTCCTGTGTGGCCCTAGACAAGACATAATCCTTGGGGATCAGTTCCTGGCTCTGGAAAATGAAGATGTCAGTGATCACAAGGCAAGGTCATTCTGACATGAAGTAGACTATTATTTTTGTTGTACATGAATCTCTCTACAGAATTATGTTATATGGCCAGGGTGTTCTTAAAAATATTTAACAACCAGGAAGGCAAGGTGTGGGTCCTTGGATATATGTCTGATCAATGGGAAAGGCCATTTGGATAGACGACAGTCCACACGCCCAGCATGGCCCTACTGACATGAGCTGGCTGAACACCCACTTCTATCCCTGCTGACTGTCAAAATAGTCCTAACCAGAGGCTTAAGAGAGGATGGGAACATGGAGATGATGCAGACGGACAAGAGATGGCCAAGAGGATGATGACAATTTGCAATTTGGAAGGATAGCACAGCTGGACTTATGGAGTACAAAGATATGTGCTTTGGGGCCATACTGATATGGTTCAACTCTCATCTGAGCCCCAAAGGTGTGACTTGAAGTGAGTCACTTACTTCTCAGAGTCCTGACTTCAATGGATAGATTGTCATGTCACACAAGACAAAACTAAACACGAGGCAAACACAGCACATATCAAAATGTACTCCTGGTAATTCCTAATAATTCTTGAAAGTGTCTCTAAATTTCTCTCACAGTGGATCTAACACAGCTAGGTTTTCCTTTAATAGTGAGAAAAGTGAAATTCTTAGCCTCAGTTTACAAGATATGTTAGTCCCCTCTAAGACCTGCATTATAGATTTAAGACCAGATTAAATATGAGATACCAACACCATGAAATTTGAAACAAAAGGAATTTGAAGGAATTTACAGTTCAACAAATGAAACTGGGAGCAAAAGTCCTTGTAACATTCATTGTCTCTCTCCTGTCTCCACTTCTCTCTCTCACGTATACATAGTTTAATTTGTCTAGGTTGAGTAAGTCAAATGTGTACAATTCTGCTACAACAGTGCACATGTACTGTATGCTCATTACAAGTGGAGGGGTAGTGTCTGTTAAGTACACAGCGCAAGCCTCCGTATGTACCCAACCAATCCGCATTACCATTCTCCTCCCACACATTTAGAGAGCTATATTTATGACTATTCCTAGAGAGAACTAGCCAGATCACTTGACAACTCCATCCTTCCTTGAATTCCCTTTCAGTGACAATGACTACAAAAGGAAAGGAGAAGGGGAAAGGGAGAAAGAAGGAGGGCCACTAAAACATATCTATATTAGTGAAGAGTTTCAGAAATGATGGCACCGGAGACTGGTACAGCTTAAGTTTATAGCTCAAGTCTATGGGGGCTATAAGCTAACATTAATGAATTATTGATTGATCATTTTCCTTGCTAAGAACCAGGCACCCTGTCAGAACTTTTCATATGTGACAGAAAAAAGAAAAATCAGCTTCTTCTCCATAACAGCTTTTTTGAAAAAGATTCTGGGCCACTCTTCTGGTGTTGCTTGGAGAACTGGGACCCAGGGCTGAACCAAGAGAGACCAAGGTGGGCTGGAGGGACAGACAAATGGGCAGTTGATGTTTCCATTGGAATAAAATTCAAGATGGAGTGGGAAAAGAGCGGAGATGGGGGCTGGGCAGAGCTGGGAACCAGGGTTTAGATGAGGAGTCCGTGAGAGGCCGGAGTAAGATACAGCATGAGCTGGGGACACCTGCGGAGGAAGTCCGAGAGCAAAGGGCTCTGGAGAGGTTTGCAGCACACAAAGAGCAGAATCCCGTGGGAGAGCGGCAAAGTTATAATCAGCCTTCAATAAATTTAAGACGTCCTTCTTCCCTACTTGGACAACTCACTGAATTCCTGTGCTGCTGTCGTTGTCTTCACTGTCCTCCTTTAGTCGGGAGGCATGATTCCCACTCCATCTTAAACATGGGGTATTGTTCTTTCTGTTTTCCGTTTCACATTAATAATCACTGTCATCACTGCTCTGCTTAGTCTCTGAAATTTTAATTTAAAAGAAATCCATCAACAAATTGCTGTGCTTAAGCAGGCCTCCCAATTTAGCAGTGCATGACACATCTCGGAAGCCCTAGGCGTAAGCCAAAGAGGGATAATGTATGGATGCTTTTTGATGACTTCCCCAAGAAAACCAGTAGAAGTTGTTTTCCCAGGGAGTTATTTTAGGCATGGCTGCTTTTGGCAGTGGACTTGTGACAGAAAATCACTCCAAGCAAAGTGATTCAACAACTGCCACTCAGAGGGGCCAGCATGGCTGTGTCCTGGCTGCCACAGACGTTCATAGGTGTGAAAATAAGATATGGCTGCTCCCTCAAGGTCTCAGGGGAGATTCAGAAGTGTGGACAGGCTATGTGGGACCAGCTTCACCATCAAGGGGTGTGGCTACAAATTAAACAGTGAGTCTCTGGAGACCTGAGTCCCCATCACACATTTCAAATGATCAATACCACTCCCTGCCGGCCTTTGGAACTCACAAGAGGCCCCCATGCCTGCAGCTGAGGTCTTAGCTAACTCCTCTGCATGGATCACCAAAGAGGAGGAGCGAGAGAACTGGTGAGGGTCTGAGCAGGGAGATGATCTCTGCTACTCATTTTTGTTTTTTCAGAATGTACATGGGACGTTAGTCACCCAAGACTCTTAGGGCCACCTGCAAGCTAGTGAGCTGGAGTTCTGATGGCGAGTTAGCTTGGTCAGTTGATTTTGTTATTAAGAACTTGAAAAGATGTCTTTCTGACACCGGGGGGGCTCATTTCATTCTTGAAGCCAATTGAGTGAAAATCTCTTGCCAGTCCCCAAAATACTATTATTCTATAGGATTTTGATACTGCTGGGCTTGTTAAAACTAAAGTGAACAAGCCACTATCCTTCTAGATCTTGTTTTTTAAGCTGTAAATATAGAGTACTTGGATCTACAATGTTAAACAAAGATCTGAGAAACCAGTGTTCCACTTGACCTCAGAAGCAAAGAGACCTTGAGGAGGGACAAGTAAAAAGTGGACAGCATCCTTCCCCCATCTGACATTGCCAAGGTACCAATGAAGGTTAGGCCAGGAACTCACGTGTGCATCGCCTATCACCTTGCGTGCAAGTCTATGCCTTATCACAACCTCTTACAACAGTGTACTTGAGTCCCACTCCAAGCTGTCTGTGTGTTGCTCTGGTACCACCTACAGATCTTTCTGTGGAGAGAAGAAAAGGTGACAGTGGGTTAGATTTGTGATCATCATTTGTGTCCAGAATTCATTTCAGGTGTTTATTGGAACATATCAAGAAGTAATAATATTAGATACAGATGAGACTTTTTTAAAAAATGTTCTCCTCTTGCCACTAGCCATCCATGGATTCCACCACGGTACCCACTGGCTGCTGGGAACTCTCTGGGCTGCAGAAGATGCAGGAGTAGGGTATGGAAAGGCCTCCAGCCCAGGCTATCCAGCAGCCCTGCAGTCTGGTTGGAATTCTAAGTGACCATCTTAATATTCATATGGAAAGTGATGCCCCAGCCTCCTTCTCCCTATGTGCTATGATTACCTATGATTACTTGGAGAATTATCTTCCCCATCTACCACACGCCAATGCTGATATTTTCTGAAATAGTGTCAGAGACTGCACGAGTCCCTGAGTTCATAACGATAGCTTCCTTTTCCTCCCTTGACTGGGCATTTATTGGCTCCACTGTTAATTCTCACAGTCTACGAAGTGTAGGGCTCCTGTGAGGAGTGCAACAACTTCTCGATTCTGCAGTCTCTCTCATTTTGAACCTCTCGCATTGCTTCATAAGGGTTTGTCCTGGCTTGTCCTCCTTGTGGACTTGTGGTTGAGAAAAGTAGTTCATCTCAGTCAAAAGGCAGTTAGGGGCCTAGAAATAGTTACTGTCTTTTTCTGTCTTTTTTCCAGGCTAAAGAAGCCTGCTCTCCTAGTGTTTATCCATGAACTTCTTCAACTTTGATTTTGTTTCTTTCTGTGCTCAGAAAATTGGGTCAATGTTTTTCAAGTCTCTTTCTAAAACATGATGATCTCATTTTGTTATATATTTCTGATTAGTACAATGTGTCTCACAGACTCTAAACTCAACTTTAAAG
>PVIR01041789.1:0-12577 GCA_004026965.1 Petromus typicus | reverse complement strand
CACATTGGTCACCCAGAATTAGATGAGGAAGAGCGCAGGTCTGTCTGCACACTGTAGACAGAAGGATTCAGTGGAAGGCCTGCAGCTCCCTGTAGTGTCCCATGAGAGTCCATATCAGGAGGCTGGGGGGTCTGTGATGAAAGGCTGAGACATCTCAGGAAGGACGGCTGAAGGACCCTCCAAGGTGAAGACTGTGATCACCCTAGGGTGGCTCTCCCACGCCCTAGAGAATGGAATTACTGATTTAGCTAAGCTTTTTAACCAGACTTCTCAAGTAGACACACTCAACCATCACAGTACACAAAAGGAGAAGAAATAAATCTTACTTAATGAAAAAATCTTAATATATGTAGAAGGAATGAGGCAGCTATAAAAACACCATTGTCTGCCTTATATGAATGTATGAAAATACTGCAATGAAAGCTAATATTTGGTAAAATTAATATGCATTAATTGAGAAAGAGAATTACCTTAGCATAAAAATAGAAAGAGTTGCAGAGAAAACTCCAGAATTAAGAACAGAACCTTGAAAATAAATAAGATATTGAAATAGCTTCATGTATCTCCTTCATATTATTGATTAATCATTGATTATATAGAAATTATATAATACTAATTATGCCTATAAATTGCTATGGTGGTATTAACACATTCTAAGATATGTTTCGCTCTATTTGGTGGAATTTAAGTACACTTAGCTTGAATGTGGCTTGGACTTTGTGACTTGTTTCTAAGAATATGAAAAGGCAAGATAGTAACTTTGCAAAAGAGAAAAGTATCAGTATCACCTTAACCAAGTGGTCTAGTCAGCCCCACCAGAGAGCGGTCATACTGATCATTATGTATCTCTGATATGATGTAAGGAAAAGGACAATTAATGCCTCTATTATTCTTCTCCAAACCTGATAACCCCAACAGAATCTTGAGAAAATACAAGATAAGCTCAAATCAAGTATTACTCTAAAAAATACATAACTCATCTTCAAAAGTTTAAAATACATTATACACATTGGAAGAACCCCAAAGAATATGAAACTGGAGGCAAAGACAGGGAAAGCAATGGAAGGGAAATAATTAAGATATTTTTATGTGTATATAAGAAATTTGCCCAAATGAAATCCATTAATCTTTATATCTAATATGTACTAATAAAAGTTGTGATGGGAAAAAAGTTCCATAGTCTTGAAAACTCAGCAAAGATTGAGAAATAACTACTGATTAGAGGAGATTAAGGAGGGATTATGAAAAAATATGACGTGGTATGGTGAATTAGATTTTGAAAGAGAAAAGGACATTAGCAAAGAACTGGTGAAGTCAGAATAAAACTAATATGTATTTTAATTAATAGCATCATAGCAATGTTAATTTCTTAATTTCAGTAAATGCTTACTCATGCTGTTAACATTAGGGGAAACTAAGTGAAGCATATGTAAAGATTCTATGCTATCTTTCCAACCCTTCTGCAAATCTACACATATTTCAGAATAAAAAAAGTTTCTTTTAAAAGTGGGCAAGGTTTTAAATTCCACTTTACCAAAGAAAATAAATGGACTGCAAATAAACAAATGTGAACATACTCATTATCATTATTTATTAGGTAAATGCATATTAGAAGCACAGTGGGGTACCAGTAAAAACATAGTACAATGGTTAAAATTCAAAACAAAATCAGATTATAATGAATTAAGAATGTAGAGCAACTCGAACTCTCAGAATTGCTGGTCGGAATGGAAAATAGAATTATTTTGGAAAACAGTTTGGCAGCGTCTTGAAAAGTTAAAATTATACTTACTATATGATCGAGCCAAGAGTACACATTCCTGCAATGACTCACACTAATATTCACGGCAGTTCTGTTTAGAATGGCTAAAAATTGGAGGCAGCCAAAATGTCAACATATGACTGAACAAATGTGGGGTGTGCATTTAATGAAATAGTATCTGCAATAAAAAGAATAAAATATTGACATACACAAGATGGGTGTGCCTCAAAATGATTATGTTGAGAAGAAGCACATAGAGAAGAATAATCTGTACTATATGAAACCACTTATATCATGTTATAGAAAATGTAAACCAATATAAAGTAACAGAAAGATCAGTGAGTGGTGATGAAGAGGGAGGGGAAGATTGGCATAAAGAGATGGTTATCAAGTGCTATAAAAAGCTCTGGGGTTGACAAATATGCTCAATATCTTGACTGTGGTAGTGCTTTCAGAGATAGTTATAGATGTATATGTCAAAACTTTTCAAAGTGTATACTTTTAAATATGTTTAGTTTTTATATGATCACTATATCCCAGTGATTCTGATGATATATATATATCATATATATATGAATATATATTCATATATTCTTCCTATTTAAAACTTAATAATGAATGTTAATTTTAGATAACCAAGCATAATTTAGTATATATCATCAGTCATTAAAGCATTTGTGCTTTGGCATTTCTTTGAGGGTTTTTAAAGCCCAGATTTTTAGGCCCCTTCCCCAGTTTCTGAGTCAGTGGGTCTGGTGTTAGACATGATAATTTATATTTCCACCATATTGCCAAGTGACCCTTGGAGATCAGTTGGTTTAAAGTATAGATTTTTAAAATCAAAAACAGAATCAGATCCCAGGTTTTAATCCTGGTTAATTTGTTGCTAGTGGTATGGCCTAATAAAAATGTTGCATGTTTCTAAGTAGCAGATTCTTCTCATGATGAATACTACCGCTCATGATGGTAATGTTTGTCCTACAGGTTCATTGTTCCAATCAAATGATTCAAATGATTAGCATTCTTCTTGGTGTGTAGTGAGCAACCCCTAAGTGATAATTATTATCATCAACTCATCTTTCAATAGTTGCCTTAGTTCATCTACATTTTGCTGAGTGGGGAAAATAATTTAATATGCTAAGTTTTAAGAGTGTAAAAGTTCAATTAAAGTATAAAGCTTCCTTGTTAAGCTCTGTAGATATAGGTTTTTTTCTTCCTAGGATATTGCTAGCAATAAACAGTAAGTGTGTTCTCATGTTCTAGCTTTCCTTTCCATAGTTCACATTCTCTCTGTTGCTCATAGAAGTACAAAGGATATATCTTTGGATGTGACTCCTGGAGAACTGTCAGCTTGCATTCATATGACTGATAGATAGCTGGTCTTCATTATTCACAGATTCTATAGTTTTGAAATCATGTATTCACCAAAATTGATTTGTAATCCCCTCAGAATTAATACTCATGGTACTTTCCAGGTCACAGACAATAGGGAGTGGTGAACAATTTGAGCTGCTTCAACACACATTCCACCATGTTGAAGACAAATGTGGTGAGTCTGCCTTTTCGTTTCAATTTTCTTTGTAAACAGGTCATCTTTCTGTGGTTTATTTAGTGCCATGAACTTCAGATTTTTGTGCCTTTTGTTGATGATCTTGCTATTTAAAGTGGTTCAAGGGCTGGGGAGTTAGCTCAGTGGTTCCGGCGCCTGTCTTGCAAGCGCAAGGACCCAGGTTCGATCCCCAGTAACCACATACCATACTGGGTATGCAGACTCACCCCAGCAGCAATCAGTACCACATACCACAGTGCCGGGCGTGGTGGCTCACGCCTGTAATCCCAGCACTCGGGAGGCAGAGGCAGGATTGCTGAGATGCGAGTTTGAGGCTGAGCTCAGGGCCAGCCTGAACCACAAAGTGGAACCCTGTCTCAAAAAATAAATAAATAAATAAATAAATAAATAAAACCTAAAAAAAAAATAAAGTGGTTCAAGTGTAATGCTGAAGTGCTGTCAAGTGTTCCTAAGTACCAGAGGCTGACATGTGCCTTACAGAGAAAATTTTGGCTAGATAATCTTTGATCAGGCAGGAGTTATAGTACTACTAGCCATAATTCCAATGTTGGCATACTAAGAAGGTACCATTAATTAAAGATGTATAAAGCAAGGTTATGTAGCAATATACAGATGAACATGTCATGAGAAAAGACTTGAAGGAGCCTAATTCTGTTTCCCTTTGAACCAGTGGTGCAGTATTCATCAATTCAGTTCTTGGCAACTTTATAGAATGTAGTTAGCTCAGTAATGAGACTCCATTACATATAACCATATACAATTTATGCATTGAGCCCAACATCACGAGTAAAATATCATAGAACCTGGCAAGTACCCATCATGGAAAAGCCTTGTAATCAGTATTTTAGGAAAGGGTGGGTTATTCTCTAGAAATCATGGATGCCTTTGTAGCAAAAAATAGTAGGATATAGGTAGATTTCTAGTTCCCATGTTTATTTTTCATTTTCTTTCCAAGGAGGTAATTCAAGATAAAGAACTATTTGTTTCTCTTCCTCTCTTCTTGCCTACAGAGGCAGAAATAGAGATCACTGCATTCGCTCCATGGTGCAGTAGGTCAGTGTCAAGACTGCTACATTAATGTTGCAGAAAACAGAAGAAAAGGAAAAGAACACAGAGAAACTCTCTAGCATTGTGCTGATATTAGCACTGAGACTAGTAATGAACCCTCTGCTTTACTGGTTAAAGTTTTTCAGATCTTGCTTGCCAACAGTTTCTTCTATCATTATCAAGATATCTTAATGTAGTGACATATTAAGCATCCCCCATTCAATTTCTTTGATTGGTCAATAGTTTCCCTGACCCTAGAAAGAAAGCTGTCTTAGTTTATTTTAAGTTGCTATAACAGACTACCCAAGCATAGGTTATTTATGAAGGATAGAGGTTTTTTTCTTCATAGATCTATAGGCTGGAAGCCCAAGATTGGGTGGCCATATCTGGCTTGGACTTCATCCTGCATCATAACGTGATAGAAAAGTAGAAAGAAAAGAGGACATTTGTAGCAGAGGCAAAGCATGAAGGATAACCTTACTTTTAATAACCTGCTCTCACAGTATCTATTCCAGTCCCCTCAATATTAACCCAGTCCAAAGAGAAGAGTATTAATCTCCAAGGACCTAATCCCCTCTTAGCGGGTCTATCTTTTATCATCACAGAGGCAATCAAATTAGAAGATAAATTTTAGTGCAAGTGATATTAAAATTTCCAACTCACAAATGAAAGGTATGGAGCCAAGGACTCATGGTTAGAGGGTAGAAAGAAGAAAGCAAAGTGTTGCGGAGAAAATGCTAGGAAGAATCTGTCTTTAACATCAGCAAAAAGTTCTGTTTTTAAGGACTCAACATTATATTTTAAAAGCACAGAATTTTTGACATTTTAGGTTGTATCTAAAGAACTTAAAACTTTTAAATATAATATCAGAAGAAAATATAATTATACAAGTCAGAACTTGAATTCTGAAATGCATTTCTTTTGCAGGGTGATTTGGGAATGTAAAAAGCCTCATAGAAGTTTTAGGGAATATGAAGTTAGGTAGCAGATACATATGCCTAAGTTTAGAGTTTGCTGATGCCAAGACAGAGCAACAGGTATCCTTTCAAATAAAGACCAAGTGAACTACAGACAAGGAAGATTGCAAGAGACTCTCAATTGATGGCCTTATTCCTAGAGACCTATGACACAAACAAGAATGTCAGTAAAAGTTGTTTGTACCTTCGAGATAATTGGACAGTTTGAAGAAAGCAGTCAAACATTTTGAGGTAGAGCATAATTCATATACCTGGTGATAGCAGATCTAGTTGAAGTATCAGATGGCAGTCTGAGCCTCCTAAGAAGGATGTAGCATCATAAGATGTACTAGGTTAATTGTAATGAATAAAAAGTAATGAGTTGATTCAGCCAGGAGATGGGCGGAGGGTGCCACTGGGAAAGGGACAGCTAGCTAGAGGTTAATGCAACCCTTCCATGAGGTTTTCTGATCCAGAGAGTAGTCTCATGATCATCACTATTTTAATGCATGTAACAGTCCCAGCTCTTCATGATGGGACCTGAGAAGCAAGTGTTGCTCAGCCAGCCCATCACCAAATTGGCTGAGGATTCACAATAGAGACTTAAATGTGGCACCTGCATGTGAAGAGCTGCAATGACCTGTGCTCTTGGGAGCAGTACACTTAGTTTTGTTGTTGTTTTGCTAAACAACTTTTCTATTGCTGAGCTACATCCATATAGAAAGTTAAAAAATAGTTAAAAGCATAGTGAACATCAATTTGATGAGCAATAATTAAACACAATGTACTGAATAGTATGCACAATGGTAAAAATAGGGCTGGGGATTTAGGTCAGTGATTCCAGCGACTGCCTTGCAAGCTCAAGGGCCTAGGTTAGATCCCTGGTAACCACATACAACAATGCTGGGCATGGGGACTCATGCCCACCAGCAATCAGTACCACATACCACAGTGCCGGGCATAGTGGTTCATGCCTATAATCCCAGCACTTGGGAGGTGGAGGCAGGAGGATTGCTGTGAGTTTGAGGCTTAGCTCAGGACCAGCCTGAACTAAAGCGAGATGCTGTCTCAAAAAACAAAACAAAACAAGACAAAACAAAACAAAAAAAAGTAGTAGAAATATTGGGGCAAGTAAAGAATGAGAGATGGCTAGATAGACCAATCTATAAAACTTGCATGTGACAAAGGCTATAGCAAAGGGGAAAATCAATGCTTTTGATGAAAGAATAAGAAATTTAAATAGTTGTAAAATATCAGCAAATTTCCTATTAAAAAGAGGAATGGATTTGAGGTTCATAATATTTCAGGGTTTAAGTCTTGATTATAGCTTTTCAAAATTAGGCATATTAAGAGAAGTAATTTATCTGAACTGCAAAGTTGGAATACTTGTAGATGAGAGGTTTCCCCTAGTACCCCTACCTCTATGCTTCTTCCTTTCCATCAGATTTCTAAGTAGTGTCCTAGAGTCTTAGTATGAAGACAGTCTTATAGAAATACTTTATAAAAAACAGGAAGAGAGAACTATAGCTATGATATCTTTGCTCTTCTGGGTTTCAGGGCTTGCACTCAGTATGGCAACATGTGCTTAAAAGCTACACCCTGTCTATCATAAAATATTAAAGACTTTTTTATTTAGAAGGCTTCCAGTTCTTAACACAGAATAAGAGTTCTCATCTGTAAAGCGGTTCCAAGGGAGAATGCAGCTGCCCAAATACTTTAATATAAAATGTGAACTAAAATTACCATTGTAATTTTAAATTTTTACTGTTGTAAAATTACCATTAATTGTGAAAATCATAATCATCGTCTTGATGAACACATTCTGGAATCTCAACAGCAGTATACTATGGTCTTTAAGAATTAGACAACTAGTGACAAAGAACTTTCTTTTTTTTGTTGTTTTTGTTTTTGTTTTTTTGGTTTTTTTTTTTTTTGAGACAGGGTCTCGCTTTGTAGTTCAGGCTGGCCCTGAGCTCAGCCTCAAGCTCACATCACAGCAATCCTCCTGCCTCTGCCTCTCGAGTGCTGGTATTACAGGCGTGAGCCACCACGCCTGGCACTGTGGTATGTGCTACTGGTTGCTGCTGGGCGAGAGTCTCCATGCCCAGTATTGTTATGTGGTTACCAGGGATCGAACTGGGCCCTTGTGCTTGCAAGACAGGCGCCGGAACCACTGAGCTATATCCCCAGCCCCAAAGAACTTTCTTCCTGCCTCCTACCCCTCTCCATCCCACCATCATGCAGTATTGGGTCTGCTTCCAGTCTCTGGGGATATTGTATTAAGTAAGTGAAAACAATATACTTTTCTTGGGAATCTGTTCTGCCTCTGAAGGAAAGGATAAAACAGCATTAAGTCAGTACCCAGACTTTCAAGTCAGATTCCTAATTATTTTGGGAATGTGTTGAATACACTGTGGAACGTGATTTTTCTAAGATTTCTAAGATTTTTCATTGATCCTCTTTACTCACTTTTCCCAAAAGGGACTTCATTAGTGGATAAAGTCCAGGAAGGTGATGTTCAGCATACTCATACTGAAGTCTCCTACCACGATGTTCAAGACCAACTGCACTGAAAATACTGATAATCTCCGGGACCAGGGGCTCCCCTCATTCATCAAAAGGTAACAAGCATCTCTTTTATGTTATATATTTTGCTAAGTTCTTCATGCTTTCTATTTTGTTTTAAAAATTTCACAGAAGTAAATAATTTTATCTACAGTTCTATAGATAAGTAAATTGGGCTAGAGAGACCAGATGACTTGTCCATGGTTACATATAAAATTTCTTGGTCTTTTTCCATGCACTTTGGAACTTTCAGGTCTGACTTGCAATAAAGTTAGTGCTTCCCTGGAAACTAAGATTTTGGAAAAGAGCCATCAGTCCTTTAGCTTTTGAGAAGTTCGAATTTTACCTTTAACTGAAGAAATGTGCTCCCATTTCTTTTTCAAATACTGTACAGGCCAACAACATATTAGTAAAATCAAGTAGTCAATTAATAAAATACTCAAATGCTACTTCTCAGAGTTCCCTGTGAAGTTCCCTGCAGAGGGAGTGGCTATTAAATATGTGAACAAAAATAACCTTTGCTCCCAGATAAATACTTATTGGTGTAACCTGAATCTGATTTGTTAAATTTTTTTTAAACAACATTGAAACATTTAATAACTTTTAAAATACCAAACCCTGTTGTTCCTTCCTCATTTTCAACTGTTACTTGATATCAAATTCACACTTATATATTACAACTGAATGCAGTTTCCCTTAAAATCTTTAGTAAAATTTTTACCTTACCATCATTATTTTCCAACTTTTCCTACTAATCACACAATAAATGTTAGACAAATATAAAAGCAACAGAAAATGTAAATGTTTCTAGTGCCAGCCTAAAAAGGACCCAAAATCTCCTCCAAAACAAACTTAGTTTTTATTTTTAATACTACTCTCCAGTGAAAGAACCAGGGTTCCTGGGAGAGATGACTGATTCTAGGACTAGAAAAAGGATTGTATGAGGTTAGCCCTGAAGCAATTTGCAGTGTCAGAGACAAAATACTCAAAAGAAGCCACATCGAAGGGTGTGTGAACGAGGCACAGGGATCAATTGCAAGAGCTCCGATGGTCAAAGCTGGAATAATTCAAGTAGCAAAACAAAGTAGTAGTTTATAGCCCAGGTTGTTAAATAATATTCCCGAGTCCACGTTGATATGAAAGACTGAATGAAAAAAAGAAAAACACAAATAAAAGTGAGAGAATAGGCAAATCTCTCCTGCAGAACTCTGATAATTTACATAGCTATTTTCTCAAGATGAAACATAATTCCTCACTCATTAAATATAGGCTTTGCCTAGTGATTTGCTTCTGAACAGTGCAGTATAGAAAAGTACAGAATTAAAGTATGGGAAATGGTGAGAGTTGGGTTGTGTCATATACTGGTACAGGTTCTCATTGTTGGGTGCAATCATGATGTGTATGTGTGGTGTGCCAATAAAGATTTCAATAAAAAATAAAAATAAAGTATAACTTTATAAAGGAGAAAAAATCCAACAAATACCAACTTGGCCAAGCAATCAAGATCAACATCAGTTGGTCAGCAATACTGATACACAGTGTATACTCTTGTTGCGAGGTGATGTGATGAAAATGACACTTCACTAGTGTGATCTTCCTCCCCTAAACACATAACCACAGTCTAACTATAATGAAAACATCAGATCATTAAATCTCAGTGATGGCAGTCTAAAAAGTACATGCTGAGCATGCCTCAAAACCATCACAATCACCAAAACAGCAAGAGTCTAAGAAACTGTGACATCAGACAGGACCAGAGGAGACATGGTCACTGTGATCAAAGAGCTTGGGTGGGATCCTTAAGAAGAAAAGGAACATTTGGTAAAAAACAACAACAAAAAAACCCCAAGCAAATCAGGATAAACAATGGGCGTTAGTAAATAACATGGAAATATTGGTTCACTAATTGTGATAAATGTACCATAGTAATACAAGATGTTAATAATAGAGGGAATAGACCGTGAAGTATTTGGGAGTTCTCTGTATTAGTTTTGCAATGTTCTATAAATATAAATATATTTTTAATAAAATTTTTGGCAAAATCAACTAAATACAGTTCAAATCACACCATTCCAGTTCCCTGGAGAGGGAGTGCCTACTAAATATATGAACAAAAATAACCTTTGTTCCCAGATAAATACTTATTGGCGTAACCTGAATCTGATTTGTTAAATGTTTTTTAACAACATTGAAACATTTAATAACTTTTAAAATACCAAACCCTATACCTACATATGATATAAGACATCTTTATCTTAGTTTGGTAGAAAATATTTTGCCCAACCATTTATAATATTAATCTATTTGTTTTTTTAATTGAAATCTTTATTGATATATTATATATACACATCATGATTGCACTCCACAATAGGGATTTGTACTAGTATAAGATACAACTTAAATCTCATTTTTTCCCATAACCCTACCCACCCTACCACCTTCCTATATACATAAAATTTGTTTCCTTTCTTTTTTGTTATAATCTCATTATTTTCCCCCTTCACCCTATTTCACTTTGAGTATTTTCTATTTCACAATGTATAACATACAATTCTAGAACTCATTTACATCTTTATTTTCTCATACAAGAGAAAAGATGTGATATTTACCTATCTGTGACCTATTTATTTCACTTATGAGGATCTCCTCAAGGTATGTCCATTTAAGTAGAAATGATTCAAACTTATCATTTTTTATGGCAGAGTAATACTCCATTCTGTAGAAGAACCACAGCTTTTTTATCCAGTCTCCAGTTGATGGACACTTGGGTTGTTTCCAAGATGTAGCAATCACAAACTGGGCTGCTATAAACATGGATGCACATATGTTACTGTGATATGAGTCTTTTAATTCTTGTGTGTATATACCTAGCAGAGTGATGGCCGGGTCAAATGAGATTTTAAGCCCCATCTGAATTGTTTTCCATAACTCAGCTTAGTATGTGCGTAGTAATAGAGCTGGCTAATGTGACTTACACAGTAAGCTCCGGGGTACATACTCTTCCTCTCCCCTTCATACCACCCCCTCCCTCTCCTTTAGAATCCAAAGGCAGCATTAACTCAAAGAAACATTAAGAGAAATTCTTTAAGAAATTAATACCCTGGCATTCAGTAGATTTTTATCATTCACAGCCAGAATTTGTTTTCATACTATTTTATGTTTCAGCTCCCTTATCTTTTCTAAGTCTGCTATACCTACTGTAGGTATCAAATCCCAAAATCTCAGCTGCTCCTTTTTAGGTTTCCATTTCAATACCCTTTTGTCTGTGTCAGCACAGAAACCTAGTGAGCAGCACAGAAACCTGGTGGGAAGACAAGCAAAGCTGTCAGGGATAACTTGTAAGTGGTTATATCCTAAATGGAATTGGTTTTCTACATTTCTCATATTCCTTTTTTTTTTGTTCCCTGATAGGAATCTACTCTTGGAAACCAAGCTCAGGGACATCCAGTTTAGCTCTTCTGAAAGAGCCTAGCCATGTTCTCTTCCTAGCCATTCTGTCTCATTTCCCTACATTTAACAAATCATTCTTTACATAGTACCTTGATTTTTGTTATTTATCATTAAGATATGGCTGATAAAATCGAACTCTGTATTCCTTGAAGGCAATTCCCATTAAAAGGACTCCTAGAATGGAACTCTTTAGCAGTGGTTTAGAGAGACCCAGTGCACCTAGGTTTTCCCCAGACAATCCATACCTGTTGTTTCCCCAAACAAGCTCTGTCTGTTGTCCTAGAATAATCATTAGTGAAAACTACTTTCACTTCCAAAGTGCCACACTTTGTATGATAAATTATATGAATACCTTGCCCAAAGCATCCGATAATCAAATTGTGTTTTAGCAAATCACATTTCCTATGGGAGTCTCAGAAGTGAAAACAAAGCCAGCTAATGATAACTAGTTACTGGTTATTCTTGATACTCATCATTAATTTGCACGGCAAATGGAATTTTGTTGCTGCTGGGATGTAACAAGGTTGCTTCTAACTCTGTGCTATTCTGTTTTGCCTGTAAAATTAGCTATGGATCCCAGATGATCTTCCTGTTCCTTTCTCCATTTTGATATAAGGTCTTTTGAATGACTCAAGTTCCCTAGGAACAAACTGTGACTAGTCTAAATACCACCTACCCAACCTCATTGGGGTTCCCCTGTGAAGAGTTATGCTCCATCCCCCGTAAGAGTGGAAGCAGACAATCTTTGAGTTGATGTCATCTGTGAGACAATATTATGCAACTTGTCAATGTCTGATGGAACTAATTTCTCAGAAAATAAAAGGGATGTATAAAGTCATATCAGGGGAAGAGAACACATCATAAACCAGCCTTTTGGAGGCAACATCACTTTGCTTGGTCCAAGTTGAGTTTCCCTGTAACATGTGACACTGTGCCCAGCTCTGTAGAAAAACTTGTATTTCTTTAAAAAAATTATTATTGTTTTTTCACTTTTTTTAATTGAAATCTTTATTGGTACATTACATATATACATCATGATTGCATTCAACAATGAGAATTTGTACCAGTATATGACACAACTTAATTCTCATTTTTCCCCATAACCCTGCCCGCCCTCCCACCCCCACCCCCATATACATAAACTTTGTTTCCATTCTTTTTGTTAATTCCCTTCACAGTAGCAGCCAAAAAAATGAAATATCTAGGAATTAATTTAACAAAGGAGGT
>PVIR01041788.1:0-12565 GCA_004026965.1 Petromus typicus | reverse complement strand
CTTGGGGTAGCTGTCTGCAGAACAAAGGCTGCGTCTCTTCCTGGGGCTGGCTGGCTGCCTGACTGGTCATACTGGGCAGCGGCTAATCGTATGTGATTGAAGCGAAGGCATCCCTGAAGCTGAGTTTGGATTTTGCTACAATGACGATGAAGTTAGTAATGAATCAAGCCAAATAACATCCCTGCCCTTTGATTACCATTAAAATGTCTTAAAGATAAAAAGAAAGGTGAGGAGGGATGTATATATAAGGTGCTCGGCCCAGCGTCTGGCACCTGTGTGTGTGTGTGTACGCTGTAGGTCACCCAGTGGCACAGCAGTTGTCATGGAGAAATACCCATAAGTGGCTGCATGCACGGGGCCTGCGTGGGTTACAGATCAGTGAGCCAGAAGCTAATCGTGTTGACTTGTTGGTTTTTCCCTTCTGAGACCCGTCTCCACCTGTCCAGGGAGTGTCATTCTAGGTAACCATCCCTCCCCATTATCTTTCCTGTGACTCCAGTATTTCTGTCCCCCCAGGTGTATCTGGGACCTGGTCCCAGCAGTCTGAGCTCGTGGACATCTGCTCCAGGGTTTCTGCTGGAGCACAGGCAGGGAGGAGCCCTCTTCCCCCTGGCTGGGGTCACCGGCCTGTCACGGTGTCAGTGCAGAGCCCTGGGTGGTCATCTTCGGTCGCACTTGCCAGGAACATCTCTGACGCAGAGCCAAGACCTGGCAGGAATCCTGAAGCCGCCCTCAGCGCCAGGCCCTGCTGCTCCCGGAGCCGGCCCCGCCTTCAGACACATCAGCTCTGTAAAATCACTTGAACCAGCGTGAGCCGAGTCTCTGCTACTTTGCATAACTCCTGTCGGAGCAGAAGCTGGAAGCTAGTGAATCGCTCCAGCAACAGAGCAGGAACTCTGCACGCAGCGCTTGGAAGACGCGTATTCTGTGCCTCTCACCTAGTGACAGCTTTGGACAAGTCCCTTGTTCTCCGGGTCTCTGGGACCTCCGAGGTTAGATGAGGCAGACACAAGGAGTGGCCGCCCAAGCGCCAGCCTCCCGGGAGACTGTGAACGGAAGGTCACAGTTTGTATTTAAGCTTCAGTAGCAGGAGAAAAATCAAAACTAATGATTATGAGTTTGGTCTCGAAACCCAGACACACTCTCCAAACTGGTCTTGGATTCTTGTTCCATTATTTGCCACGTGACCTTGGGCAAGTTCTCAAATCTCTGAGCCTCTTTCTTGACAACAGACCTATGCTGGTCCCACGTGGGTTAAAGATGGGCGAGCTAGGAGCTTTCTGCGGCTCTCTGACCACAGGAACGCCCCGGGCTCCGACATACCACCGGGGACAGTGAGGGGCCGAGCCAGCACACAGGGGCCCTGGGCATGGTAACCCCAGAGGGAAGCGGGCGCGGCAGCCTTGATCGCCAGCCAGTGCCCCCACCCCACTGGGCTCCTGGACTCCTTTGTTAGGTTAATGAGAAAATGATTCAGGGATGTTGGGACAAAGACGATTTATCCAATAAGACTCCAAAACTGCAAGCCACAGAGTGAGAGAAGGGTAGAGGTGACCGCATCAAAACTGAAGACCTGCTCAGGTTAATGGGTGGTATTAGATTAGGAGAAATCCCTTGTCATATGGGCAGCTTGCAAAGGTGCGAAGGAAATCCTCAAGGAACTCCTGCCAGTGAGGGAGACAAGGCACCGCGCAGGCTGCGGTAACGGAGCCCCACGGCCCGGGAGCTTGCGCGCAGAGAGGACTTTCTCAGTTTTCCGGGCCAGGAGGGCCAGAGTCATAGCACTGGCAGGTCTGGCGTCTGTTTCCCAGTGTGTCCTCGTGAGTGGAGTGCTCAGGGGTCTCTCTGGCGTCTCTTTATGAGAGCACAAACCCCACTCGTGGAGAAAGAGCCCTCCCAGGCCCCCAGTCACCCCCCAAACCATCATCCTGGGGTGAGGAATTCAACATACGAGTTCTGAGCGGGGAAGCAAACACCCAGGCCACTGCAAGACGTACTAGACATCTGCCCCAAACAGAGAACAGTACTCCATTCTAGTTCAGGCTTAATTTTAATGATTTTAAGATAAGTAACCAAGCAAAATGAACACATCCAAAAGGCTGATAAGGACACATGCAGAGAGCTCACCTGTTCTAGTAATAACAGACAATTCAGAGAAAGACATCGCTGATAGAATGAGCTATCTGAGCTACAGGAGGGCAGAGGCCTATTAGGGATGATAATAAATATATCATGCACCTCTAAGAGTGCGTGCATGTATATGTTTATGTATGTGTATGTAACTATTGTGAGGGCATCCTGGAATTATCAGTGGAATTGAATATGTGAATATTAGAATTGGGGAGGTCCTGCCTCTGGAGGCAAGCCCAGAGAACTCCTGAACAGCAGCATAAGGGCACACGGGAGTGCCCAGAGAGGCAAAGAGTGTTAGGCCACCTCTGCGCTTATGGAATACTGCACAGAAGAAGGATTGGCTTGAGTTACATAGGCCGTCACTGAAGCATCGCAAAGCACCGAGGATACAGAAGATGAATTAAATGACACTGACAGCAAAATAATCCACACCTTTAAAAGCACTCAAATTAGACGATGCAATTTACATTTTTACAGTATGTGGAAATAAGCATGTGTCAGAGACCACCAAAAGTAGGTAGCTTTAGGGGAAACGAATCAGGAACAGCAGATGAAGAAGAAAAGATAAAAAAAAAAACCGTTTCGTCCAACGGTCTACTGCCACCAACTAAGAGGGCTCCGCTGAATTCCGGTCACCTGGGGGCAGACCCGGTCTTTATAAATTTAGCGGTCAGCGCCACAGAGTCTTCGGCAGGTGTTCCGTTAATAACTTCATAGATTTTAACCTGTGTGTTGTATCCTTCAGAGTCTGGAGCACCCAAAAAATACCGTCTTTGCTTTCTCTGGAGTCAGTGCGCAGAGTCGGGGAGATGCTCCATCTACTTCTACTAGAGAGAGCTGAGTAGGATTTCAGCCTCTCTGGAAAAGACCTTCCGGAGTCCAGGATTAGAAGTCTGGGTTTTACACAGAAAACTCTGGGACTAGCTGGCTCCAACCGGAAGCCAAGGAGAGCTGCCCTCCTTTGCCTCCCTTGGTCACCAGCCCTTCAGCCTCGGCGGCAGGCACCGTTGCTCCCCGAGCGCGGGCCGAGACGGCTGGTCTGAGCCCACGGCCCTCACTAACACACCGACCGGACTCCGCACCTGAGGTAATCCCAGGCTTTGGACAGGGCGACTGTCTCAGTCACTCTCATGTTAGGTCCAAACCAGGCCGCAGCCTGAGGGTCCGGACACCGCAGCTTGCTTTCTCCACGCGTTCATACTGTAAAACTCTGGGTTTTACACAGAAGCCCGGTGAGGTCCGGGACCATGAAGCCAGGCACCCGGCCTGGTGGGAGCAGCGGGGTCCCAGCCTCCCACCCCCCGCTGCTCTGCTTTTCCCGCTTAGTTTTGCCACCCTGCTGCCAGCTCGGCACGGCCAGATCAGCCCCTGCGTTCTGCGCACTGCAACCTACTTCACCGTGGCCGATTCAGGAAAAGGGAAAGATTTCCCTAGAACAGTCCCTGAAGCTGGTGAGCGGCTGGCAGGAGAGGGCACTGCGCCTTCGCCTTGAGACTCTGCCCTTCCCCTTGGCATTCCTGGGAGTCCCTGCCGGACGCCGGGAGCCGCCTCTCCGGGCTCCGCGCGGGCAGCAGAGGGCGCGCACGGCCGGCGCCTTCGGGGAGGGCGGCGTCCCCGGCTTCGCCCGCCGCCCCCAGCCTCGCCCCCCCCCCCCCCCCCCCCCCCCCCCCCCCCGCCCCCGCCTCGCCCGCCGCCCCCGGCCTCGCCCCCGCCTCGCCCCCGCCCCCCGGCCCCCCCCGCCCCCGCCTCGCCTGCCGCGGGGGGCCTGGCCGGGCCGAGCCGGGGCTGCGGTCAGGGGCGCTGAGCGCCTCAGCGCCGTCACGGGAGACATTTCCATGGCGCTTTCCAGGGAGGAGGGCGAAAGCTGCTGGAAAAGGGGTTGGGGCTCAGGGTCTCTCTGCGAGCCCGCGGATCGCCCTTCCCCGCCGGGGCGGAGCGGGGTCCGAGCCCCCCAGGAAAGCCCGGGACGCCCGCAGCAAACCCTGGCCCTCGCCCGGAGGAAGGCGGTGGGATGAAGCCGGAGGTTAGAGCCGGAGCCCGTGGTCGGAGTTACACAGATGAGAGCAAACTAGCACCGACGAGGGCAGGTCGAGCTTGGACAGTCAGAGCAGTCTGCTCAGGTCTGTTGACGGAGGAGATGGGCTTCGCAGCCAAGCACCGCCTCAGGGCCGGAGCCCGGCGGAGTCTGCTCACCCACGGCATGTGGCGCTGGCCACGTGCGAGTTATTTGTTGTTATGTAATGCCTTTAATACAGAATCGTGAGGTCATTTTTCTTAGTTGGCCCCTAAATCAGCTCTGAGGATGAGATCTAACAGATCTGTCCAAAGCCAGCACCCTCATGGTAAAAATTCCGATGGAGCTTGAGCTGCTGACGGGCCAAGTTCTACATTTACTAGAAAGCATCCTTCTTACTATTTTATAGTTTCCCCGTGGCAAATACCCGCTCTTCGATTCACAGAGCTCTCCTGGGCACACATAAAGGCCCAAGGTTCTACTGGCACTTGCTTCTCATCTAGACGCCTCACTCAGCCTCCACCCGTGTCCCGGGCCAGCCGCTGGAAGGCTGGCGACTTCACTTTCCCATCTGTAAAATGGGTGCCTCATACCTGCAGGCAAATCGTGTGTCAGTCAAAACCAGACAAGACAAAGATGAACGACAGCTCCGGGCCCGCTGCTCCGAGGCGGTTACGGTCGCAGACGGCTCTGTGAACTCCAGAACCGCACTCCCGAGAGCTTTCTGCTCAGCTCGCCTGTGAATTCCCTGAACACCAGGCTCACGCGTCAGCCGCCTGGGGCCGCCCACCCTGCGGGAGAGTGAGCAGTGGCCTGCGCGGAGCTCTGGCCTCCTGCCCGGAGCCCTGGCCTCCTGCCCAGCCTGGTTTTCAGCGTGTGGCTCCGGCAGGGGCCCCGGGCTGCTGCAGCACCGCCCTGCTGGGCGTCCGCGGTGACTGGACCCAGGGGCGGACGGCGCTGCTCAGAGCCGACGCAGACTCAGCCCTCGCACTGTCTCCGCGCCCGAGGCCTTCACGAGTCGGCCGTGTGCAGTTCGGGAAGGCAACGCCCGGCCTCTCTGTGTTCAGATCAAAGCACAGAATAACGGTGAGCCCCGGAGCTGCCGCGGTGACGCCGGAGGGGGCCTCGGAGCCAGCCGCACAGGGGCAGCCGGTGCGGGGAGCAGGACCGCTGGTGCACCTGGTGCGGGAACCCCGCCGGGCACGGAGCCCCGCGGGCAGGGGAGGAGGCCGGGCGCAGCCCCAGCCGGAGGTCTCCGCCCGAGGTCTCGGGAAGCGGCCCGGGGGCTGGAGGCGAGCGCCACGGGGCGCGTGGAGAAAGCAAGCTGGGGTGTCCGGACCCTCAGGCTGCGGCCTGGTTTGGACCTAACCATGAGAGTGACTGAGACAGTCGCCGTGTCCAAAGCCTGGGATTACCTCAGGTGCGGAGTCCGGTCGGTGTGTTAGTGAGGGCCGTGGGCTCAGACCAGCCGTCTCGGCCCGCGCTCGGGGAGCAACAGTGGCTGCCGCCGAGGCTGAAGGGCTGGTGACCAAGGGAGGCAAAGGAGGGCAGCTCTCCTTGGCTTCCGGTTGGAGCCAGCTAGTCCTGGCTCGATCCCTCTGTTCCTGACCACCGCGAGTCACCCACAGCCTCGTACTGCTGCGACCGCTTATCTTAAAGGGCCTCAGCTGGGCTTTGCCCCTTCCACGTGTTCTGAGCAGCACCGCCATCCTGGGCATTCCCCCAGCCGCAGAACGGCGCCCTCCGTGCCAGGCCTGCGTGGGGAGGGCCGTGCATTGTGCCCCCCCACCCCAGCTAGAGGGTGAATCCTCCTCCTAGAAGTCTCCGGCCTGAACGCAGCTCTGGTCTTGTTCGTGTAACTCTAAGACCCCCAGGGCCCTTACCTCCCTTTGGTGCCAGGTACCAGCCCCTGTGTCAGGTGAACACCCATGCCCACTATCAATGCTGGGGGGACCTGGGAAGGCCGCAGGTCTACTTCCCAGCATTCTTCACACTAAGGATCTCTTCTCGGAAATTTCCGGCTTCTGTGATTACTGCTCAAGAAAACATATAGGGCAACAGCTCCAGAACCACCTCATCTACTCTAATAAGTCCCAGGTGGCTGGCTGTGTCTGGTGGCTTCTCCTGGGCTTTCTTCGGGGTTTTAGTCAACATTCCCAGCGCAATATGCAGGTCTCTGGCTGCTGTGCTGTGGTATGGCGCTCGATAGCAGTTTCTCAGCCTCCGCGCTAACACAGTTGAGCACAGCTGAGATGAGTTTGTCTGTTGTCGGTGTGACCTGCGCGGGTTACGGGTAAAGGCTGGAAAGCTTCTCTGGGGTGAGACAGTTTGCTAGACAAAAAGAAGTCAATAGCAATTTCTAAGAAAGTATTATAAAACTATCACCCAACTAGCTAAGTAGAGTGATACGTGCCTAGAATTCCAACAGTCTGGGAGGTTCAGGCAGGAGGATCTCAAGTCTGAGCCTCACCTGGGTAAATGAAGGATTTAGTGAGACTTTTTGTTTCAAAGTTTAAAAGGACGGTGTTGTAGCTCAGTAAAGACCCCGAGTTCGGTCCCCAGGACCAAATGAATGTATTCATTCATCAACTGTCACCTGATTGATTTTCCTGAATGATATGAAAAGGCCAAGAAATGTTCACTGTAGGAGTAACATCGCTTTGATCACCCTCAGGAGCTACAAAGTGTCCACAGGAGAGGGCGTTGTCTGACTTCCGTACCAGCTGAGGGAGGCAGAGACTGTGTTCCTGGTGGGTTGTAGTTGGAGGGCTGTGGTGGGCGTGTAGGAGTCCTTGGATGGCGGTTGTGGGAAGAAAATTTAGCCACAGGGACAGGGCTTTTCCTCCGGGCCCAGAACTTTCTTCTCAGAACAGGAATTCTAGGGAACTGTTCAGATCCGCAGTGACGGACATTGTACTGAAGTTAACTCAGCAGCGAGCACACCGAGTACTCCTGTTTTCACAGATTAGCTCATTTAGTTCTCTCAAGTTGTTCACGTGAACAGGCACAGTTGCTATTCTCAACTTTCCAAATAGCAAACTGAGTTTTAAGAGATTAAATCACTCCCCAGAGGTCATCAGTAACCAGAGGCGGCTGTAATCAAGGACAGCTGGGCCGACGGGAAGCCCTTGTCCTAACCACGCCTTTCTCCCAAGCCAGTTTCTCCCAGATTTGGCTCCACAGGCGGCTATCGAGTTCCAGGATCCTCCACAAATACACCCTCCTCACCACCTGAAGAAGCCTTCTGTTCTCGGCACACTTGGGGACCGGGATAAGTCCTTCCCTCCTGGCTGCTGCCTGGTCCCCTTCATCATCGCTCGGACAAAATGCCAGTGTCAGCAGCTGAGTGGAGGGAAGGTTTACTTTGGTCCATGGTTACCGCTGTGGCTGCAAGATAGTAATGGTGCGGAGAGGGCCGAGCAGAGGAAACTGGGAGCCAGGAAGCAGCGGTGGGTTAGGAGCTGGGAAGGAAGATGCCCCCTTTGAGGGCACGGCCAGTTCCAACTGGACCCCCTCGCCAAGTCCGCTCCAGTGCCCTCGTGATTCTGTCCACTTCCTCTTCCTATAGCCCTATCCCTAAGCACGTGAGGCCTTGGGGGTTATTTTTGATTCAGATCATAGCATTCCACCCCCGGCCCCCAAAAGATATATGTGCATCTCTGTATGCAAAATGCCGTTAGTGCATCTCCAAGAATTACCAAAGTACTGTAAGTTCCAGCACTGCTAAAAACCCCACGTATAAAAGTCTCTTCTGAGACTCAGGGCAAAATCTTAGCTGTGAGCTCTGGTAAAAATAAAAAAGACTGTCAGTTAAATACTGTCACCCTATTGTGGCACAAGTTAAACATTCCCATATCCACGGGGAGGAGCAAGAGTAGAAAGAAATCAGACCAAACCAAGACCGAACCCAGGCTGGCAAATGGTAAATCCGTAGTTCCACACCCAGGCCTCAGGGTAAACTGTGGTGCCATGCGAATGCCAAAGGGCTTGGCAGGCTCCCCTCTGCCAGGGCCAGCTGCAGCCCTCGTGGCTGCTCCCTTGGGGTGACTTCATTCACACTGACTGCCTCTGGCTTTCCTCAGATGTTGCACACTCCTGGCTTCTCAGACTTCTGGGGGTGTCTGCGAACTTCCAGTTTCACTCACATTATCCGCACTGCCCTCCCGGGGCACTGTCTGAGAGACTGTGACAGATCTTTTTTTTTTTTAAGGTTTTTTGAGACAGGGTCTCGCTTTGTAATTCAGGCTGGCCCTCAGCTCAGCCTCAGACTCACATCACAGCAATCCTCCTGCCTCTGCCTCCCGAGTGCTGGGATTACAGGCGTGAGACACCACGCCCAGCACTGTGGTACGTGGGACTGGTTGCCAGTAACCATGCCCAGCATTGTTGTATGTGGTTACTGGGGATCGAACACTGGGCTACATCCCCGGGGCCCAGGACAGACATTCTTGATTCAAACCCTGACAACTGCCACAGACACAGCCTACAATATGAATCTTAAACCCAAACTAGAAATCACAGTCTCTTTGTTCCTCATAGGATTACTTGAATGAACCAGGCCAGGCTATGGAACAGAATATTCTAGAGATCTCCGAAATCCACGTTACATTTGCACTATAGTCTCATTCTTCAGAATAGCATAAATTAATATTTTTGCCTATGCTCAACAAGTCATTGTGCTAAGAACTTTCAGGATTCTTGGTGGGTAGATCCTTGGTGCAAGGGGTATAATTATCCATTTTATGATTATGCAGTTGAGGCCCTATGAGATTTACGCCCATCACAGATGACCAAGACAGGACTCAAACACAAATTCATCTTATGCCAAAGCGTAAGCTCTCAGCCTTGGGCGTATGGCTCTGTTGCATTATCCTTGAGACTATTATTATCTGACTTTAAGATAAAAAAAGAAAGGGAAGGCTGAGAACCGGAGAGGGGGAGGCGCTCCGCCCTGCAAGGCCCCAGCTGTCAGCCCGCACCACAGAGCTCTGCCCGCCGCACCGGGCCTACATTCCACCAGCGCCGTGGGCTCGACGCAAGATCTCCCTGTGGCAGCCGGGCTGGCCTGCGAGGACACCTGTCAGTGTCCTGCTCAGAGCTGGTGCCCGCCGACAGGGACCCGTGAGGGACCAGGGGCCTCCCCCTGGGCCCAGGAGACCGCCCGCTCCAGCTGGGGCTGGGCGTGCCCTCGGGAGCCCCGCCAGTGGCGTGGAGAGAGCCAGGTCAGGAAGCAGGTGGCCTTTGGGCCCCGAACCCCACAGACTGGTCCGCGAAGAGTGGCCGCGGCCCAGGGAGCTCTGCACTAGCGGTTCTGGAGACTCAGCCTGACGGCGGTGCAGATGTCTGGGGTCTTAGGCAGCCTGTGTTGACTCTGTTTGAGAGAATGGCTTCCGTGAGCGAGGCTCGAGACTGGGGGAGCCTGGCCCCCAGCAGTGAGCTTCCCTGCAAAGCGCGCTGGGCTCTGAGGCAGCTGCCTGTGTCCTGTCGCTCGGGAGGCGGAGGGAGGAGGTCGGGGAGCTCACAGTGGAATCTCCTCCCTCGTCCAGCATGGGGCCCAGCAAATGTCCGTGAGGATGGAAAGGCAGAAAGAAGCAGGAACAAGGTTTTCATCCGGTTGGTTTCTATCAGCGATGGTGATTCTCCACTGTCAACGTGACCGCTTGAACACGTCTGGGGCTAGTGAAGCCCCTTCTGGCCCACGGAGGTGCGACCCTGGCCACCGCCCAGCCCCGGCCCTTCCGCCTCCTGCTCTGTCCCATGGTCTCTGCTTCCCGGCTCCTGGAGCTGACCACTCCCCGCCACCACAGCGTTTCACCGTGATGTTTCCCCACGGACTGGCATCTGAGCCAGACAAACCTCTCCTGTATGTCACCAGGGTCAGACATTTTGCCTCTGCCTTGGGAAAGCTAACACCATGTGCAAGGCTGAGACTCCTCACTTTTCCCTGGACAGAGCAGTTTTAGCTTCTCTGGGAGGACAAGATGTTGGTGCAGGAGGAAGTGATCGCCACCCGCATTGCCCCCGGGGAAGGCCCTCCGGGTTGTGTGGAGCCCAGCTCAGCAGCGCCCACTCCCGCGAGCCTGAGGTGCGCCCGGGCTTGGGGTAGCTCCAGGATGGGTTGCGCCTGCAAGCCCGGCGGCATTAAGTTAGCCACCAGAGTCCGGTGTATCTGTGACGCCTGCCCCTGCAGATGGCAGGAAAGTCTCGGGGATGTAACGGCTGCTGGGCCAGCTGCGGTGGGCTCCGTCCCCACCGGCCAAGGACTCAGCAACTGACCACAGGGAGGACTCCGGGCCAGGGGGAAGGCGGAGGGCCAAGCGGCCTTCCGGAAGAGGATTCCTTCTTTTCCCAGGACAAGCCGTGTCAGGCTGCATGAGGACGGGAAATAAACTTCGTGAGCTCCAGTCTTTTTGCCAGACTTTCAGGCTAATGCTGAAGACTCCGTTCCTGTTATCCCCGCCCACCTGCTCCCGGAAGTGAGTCTTCCCCCGGAAGTGAGTCTTCCCCCATGAAGAGACCAGCAGCTTTGGCTCTGCGAGTCAGCTGTCTCCTCGCGGCCCCCCCAGGGGCTGCCTTGGGACGCACCGAGCCGGCTGTGCCCAGAAGCCCCAGTGGATTCCGGCACCGGGCTGAAGGTGACGCGTCTCGGGGTCCCCGGGCCCCTCTTCCATCAAAGGACCCTCGCTGCGGCTCAGTAACACACCCCACGCGTGACAGCGCCAAGATCAGCTTTATTATTTTATTCTTCGTTTGCTTTCATGGCAGGTGAAAAAATAATTTAAACCAACTCTATGTACAGAGGCCTGGCTAGTTTTCTCCAAAGCTGCCAGGAAAACCTCAGCCCCTTACACAGCAAAGAAAGGTCCCCCTTAACATCGATACAAAACTCCACCTATAAAAGTCTGGCGTGTAGAAAGCGTTTCTTTATTTAAGCATCACATTTCGGGAACGGGGCGCGGGGTGCGGCGGGGAGCGGAGGACGCGGGCGGGCTGGGGCTCCACGCACACCCGCCGGGCCAGGGCTGCGGCCGGGGCGCTCAGGTGACCTGCAGCGGGGCCTCCAGCATCTCCATGAGGAAAGTGTCGATGGGGGTGTCGCCGATGAGCTTGAAGAAGAAGAGGTGCTCTAGGCATTTCAGGCCGATGGAGCGCAGCGCGGGGAGGCGCAGCAGCAGCTTGGCGAACCTGCAGGGGCAGAGGGCACAGGTGGGGCAGCAGGCTCGGGCCAGGTGCGAGCGGGCTCGCGGGACGCGCCTGCTGGAGGGCGGTGGCCCTGCGTCCGGGCCTCCCGAGGCCCTCGCGGCCTGGCCTAGGCGGCCCTCCTCGTTCTCGCAGGGCAGAGGAAGAACTAGACCACATCCTTGGCCAGGCCCTCCAGGCGGAGCCACTGCCGCCTCCCCTGCACCAGCCGGGGAACGTGCGCACGACTGCGGATTCCTGCCCGCGGGAGGTGCACTTCCGCGGAGTGTCCACGGGGTGGCAGCACCGCCCCACCGAGCGGAGCGAGCGGCCGGCCTCCAGCACACTCACCTGCCACGCAGCGGGGCGACCCCGGGGAGCCCGTGCTGGGCCGCCCGGAGCTCGGGCTCCCCCACCCCCACCCCGGCTGCGCCGCTGCACACGCAGGGGACGCGCCCTGCCCGCCCCCTGGTCTCACAGGCTCGGTCCGGGGCAGCCCGGGCCAAGGCGGGCCCTCCCAGAGTGAGTCGGGCTCAAAGTGTTAAGGGATGCTCTTAGGAAATTCCTGAAAACAAAAACGCATCCACGCTGCAAAATATGCCAGCGCTATTTGAAATGATCACTTTGTGCTTTGTCTCTGGACTAGAATTCCCAGAATGGCGAACGGAAGAAAAATAATACGCCACACTCCACAAGTTCCTATCGGTATATATGGTTGTGACGCTGAAATAAAATACGGCAGAATATTTACAACTACATGTTACTACTTGGCCTTGTTTTTCTCCCTTTCCTTTATTTTCCCCAGTACTGAGGACCTTCACACTGAGCCATGTCACCGGCCCTGCTTACTTTTTATTTTGAGATGAGATCTCACGGCGGCTGGGTCACCCAGACTGGGCTGGAACTTGCAATCCTCCTGCCTCAGCCTCCTACGATGCTGGGATTACAGGGCGTGTGCTCCTTTATGCATGTGCTCATTTGTTTGTGATAAATATTTCCCTTCTTTCCTACCAAAGCGAGCACTGGTTGTGTAATCAGGGAAAGGAAGGGTTAGGTGTCCTTGTTTTTAGAGATTAGCTGCAGGCCCCGAGTCAGTTTCAGTAAAAGGATGGTGTGTGTGCCACACACACGGCTCGTGCGGGGCACGGAAGGCATGGAGTTCCGGCTCCCAGCGGCCAGGCCTCCCGGCGCCGGGCGTCCTACCTCGTCCGGTCTCTCCTACTGCGGGCGAAGGAGTCC
>PVIR01041787.1:0-12579 GCA_004026965.1 Petromus typicus | reverse complement strand
CCCCCGCCTTTTTTTTTTTTTTTTAGAAAAATCTAAGTTGAAAGGACTGTCCTTGAATTTGGAATCTGCCTCAGTTTCCCTTGTAGCTGAAATTATTTATTGGTAAAAAAAAAATTTAAGGGGCCGGGGAGTTAGCTCAGTGGTTCCGGCGCCTGTCTTGCAAGCGCAAGGGCCCGGGTTCGATTCCCCGGTAACCACATACCGTACTGGGCATGGAGACTCACGCCCAGCAGCAACCAGTACCACATACCACAGTGCCGGGCGTGGTGGCTCACGCCTGTCATCCCAGCACTCGGGAGGCAGAGGCAGGAGGATTGCTGTGATGTGAGTTTGAGGCTGAGCTCAGGACCAGCCTGAACCACAAAGCGAGACCCTGTCTCCAAAAACCTAAAAAAAAAAAAAAAATTTAATAAATTTAGGTAAAATTCATTTATCAAACATTACCTCAGTCCCTTAGTAGTGACTTACTACAGAATAGCACTTTTCAACTTTACACCCCATGTTTGAGACTAAAGAGGAAATGGTATCACATTATATCCTATACTGTTGCCATATGCTTTCCTCTCCATAGATACAAAATACTAATGTGTTCCATTTGTAACTAAACATGTACTCAGCTCCCAGAATATGTCACCTTAACACCAAGTGGGCTGTTTCCTGTCTGTAGGCAGCAGTCTTCACAGATTCTTGGTATTTCTGTTCGTGGTGTTTCAAATTAACTGAAGTACAGCTTGATCAGAAAAAATTGTAGCATCTTCGGCCGGGGATTTAGCTCAGTGGTTCCAGCGCCTGTCTTGCAATCTCAAGAACCCAGGTTCGATCCCCTGGTTAACCACATACTATACTGGGCGTGGAGACTCACGCCCAGCAGCAACCAGTACCACATACCACAATGCCAGGCATAGTGGCTCACGCCTGTAATCCCAGCACTCAGGAGGCAGAGGCAGGAGGATTGCTGTGATGTGAGTTGGAGGCTGAGCTCAGGGCCAGCCTGAACTACAAAGCCAGATCCTGTCTCAAAAAAAATAAATTGTAACATCTTAGGTCAGGGATTTAGCTCAGTGGCTCCCACCTCTGCCGGGCAAGCACAAGGTTCCATCCCTGGTACCACATGACAGTGCTGGGTGTGGTGTCTCCCACGTGTAATCAATCCCAGCACTCAGGAGGCACAGGTAGGAGGATTTTGGAGAGTTCAAGGCAAGCCTGTGCTCCATGGTGAGTTGAGGGTTAGCCTGAAACTTTTCTCAAGCCAAATGGGAACATCTGAAAGCCTCTTGCTTGTGAGCTCACTGATGGTTACTGGTACACAAATTTAAGATGTGTGTTTGAGAGAAGCCTTTTGTTAGGGTCAGTGAGACTGAAAGAAATCAGGTCCATACAAGGTCTGATTTCAAGGCAAGATTTACTGCTTTACAAATACAAATGATACTTGGTCTTGATAGGAGAATGACATCAGATACATCCAGAAAATGTTCGGCATTGAAGTAAGCCGCTAGGTCTACACAAAAAAAAGTTATTAGAAGCAGAAGGCATGAAAATATATTTTACACTTTGGTACCTCAGGAGCCCTTGACTTTGAATCAAGCCCTTTAGTACTCTTCACATGTAAAACTTTAATACTTGTCCTGGGCTCTGACCCTACTGTTTGATCTAAATGACGTTTTTTAACGGAGATGTCTTTTGACAAGTGTGCTTATTACATATAGAAGTTAAAATGTACTGGTTTGAATATAAAATGTGGTTTGATCCTCATAGAAACTGTTCCAAGTTATATACTTAAAATTCAAAAACAATTTTGTGGACTATTTCTACTGAAGAATATTAAAATAATTTAGAAATTTAACATGAAGCAGTGATCTGTTCACACGACAAGTCGAGGATCTGAGTCATTGGCACCACGGCTGTAACTCTGCCGCCGAGCTCAGGAGCCTGCCACGTAAGACCATCTTGTAGGTAAGAAGATAGCTTCAGGATTCGAGTCGGAATGATACAAGTCGTTCACAAAGGAGCTGTGGGCCCGCTTTTAAAGGACGACCCCACTACGTGAAAATAAACCTTCCAGGTCCTACTGCTGAACTCCAAGTCTCTCCTCATCCTCAAAGGCCAGGACGGAAAGTGTCACGCGCACTGGGCGTGAAGTGCACCTTGAACTTGCTGGTCCCTCTTCCTGTTGAACCTTTTGACGTAGCTGCTGCTGCTCCTGACCAGTCCATCTCCTGGACGCAGCTGCCCTCTCAGGACCTGGAGCAGAGCTGGGGGGAGCTGGCGTCTCTTGTGGTAGATGTGGCCCATCACGATGTACCTGCTCCCTAACAAAGTAACCAAAACTTAGTGTCATTGAAATGCCACGAAACAGTGAATACCTAAGAACCTCAAGAAAAGACTAAACTCTCGCTACACATATGGAAACTAGGCCTACAAGCAACCGGTGGAAAGTCAACCTGTAAATGGCCAGGGTGACCGAATGTAGGTCCTAACGGCCAGGCCTCTGGAGGAGCAGTAGATGTTCACAACTCCTGCGCTCCAGCTCAGCGTCTCGTCTTGTACAGAAACCCTGATTTATCCTTTCCGGCAGCGGTGTGCAGTCACCGACTCCACCTACCACGCTGGGCGCCTGCTGTGTGCCAGTCTCACCTGGGGAGGGCGGCGCTTCGATGACAGGTTACCTGTGGTCCAAGTCCTGTCCGGTACAGAACACCCCAACAGCGGATGGGCTCTGGGATCCAAGTTACAAATGATGATCTAAAAGACACCTGAAAGAACTTATTCAGGTCAGTTTCGTTACCGGGTTTAAATTCTGGACAGGGCTTAGCGCAGCCGGAGGAATCCAGGGCCAGGATGTGGACTCGGAAGAAGAAGCCGTCAGGAGTGCTGTAGAGGCGGCCCAGCTTGTACAGGCCGGCGCGGTCCACCAGCAGGGTCACCAGGCGGATGCCGGCGCCCAGCACGTCCACGTCGTGCACGATCCCGTTCACGGCTGCTTCGGAAACACAAGTTGGGCGGGCGGCGTCGCACGGACCCCTCCCGGGGCCCCCGCGCGGGCTCGCCCGGCCGCGCGACTCACCGAACTCGCTTTCGCAGTAGGCGTGGCGCTCGTCCGGGTCCGCGCGGCGCGCGCAGGCGCAGGGCTCGGCGTCGCGGGGCGCGG
Source organism: Petromus typicus (assembly GCA_004026965.1). Lineage (NCBI taxonomy): Eukaryota > Metazoa > Chordata > Mammalia > Rodentia > Petromuridae > Petromus > Petromus typicus. The sequence continues at coordinate 9,431 of PVIR01041787.1, read as the reverse complement.
CCTGACCGGGCGGCGGCGCGGGCGCGGGCTCTGGGGGCGACGCGGCGGCGCGCGGCCGGTTGGGGTGCGCGGGGCCGGCGGGGGCCTGGGCGGCGCGCGCGGGGGCCCGGGCGGCCGGGAAGCGCAGGGCGCGGGCGCGCGCTCGCCGCGGGGCGTCCTCCGCTCGACGCGGCGACGCGCGGTTCTCGGCCTGCGCCAGGCGCGGGCCCGGCGACCCGGCGGACGCGCGCACGGCCTCCCGGAAGCCGGCGCGGTTATCGGCGGGCGGCGCGGGCTTCCGGCGCCGCGGGTCGGGCCAGGCGCGGGGGTCGGCGTCCACGGCGCGCAGCCGGCGCGGGGCCTCGGGGAGCGGCTCCGCCCGGGGCCCCGGCGTCTCCTCGGCGCTCGCCCCGCCGCGGGCGTCGGGCTTCCTGTGGTGCGGCGGCGACGCAGCTGTGCGGAGAAAGTGGAGGCCGTCAGGGAGGCGGGAGTCGGGAAAAGAAAGGGCTCGAGGAAGGAGCTGGGGACCGGGCAGCCGCCACCTGCGGGGGGCGCCTGGGCCGGCGGTGGCCTCGCTCCCGCGGGAGGACGGTCCGGCCCTCCGCGAAGGGGGCCCGCCTACGAAACGGCGCCCCAAATGGGGACTCAGGCCGGATAGAAGCACTTCATCTTGTTAGGGAACCTTGTCAAATGTAGCTTTTCGGATTACAGCCCCTGTATGTCCCAGAACTCAAATTTCTGATGACGTTAATTAACAAACGCCTTGGCTTTCGTTTAATATCTCGACATATATACATAGCTATGTATAAACACGTACATATGCGTATGTATAAACATCCGCCTCTGCTATTTACAGTTTGTTGAGAAAGTACCCCGAGCTTCCCCCTGCGGGGACAGGCTCGAGTTACAGGTTCTCCTAATTGTTCAAGCGCCCCTGACGACGGAACTATTTGGTTTTCCCATCCATGTTGACACTCTCATCTTGGTCTCCGCAGAATCGAGCCGTAGTGTGTGGATTTTTATCTGGCTTCTTGGACACCACTTACTGCTAAACCGCAGTTTAGAAAAGTTTCCAAAAGTTTGCGCAGGAGGCAGAGGCCCCTGGTTAAGTGTGAAAACACACACTGCTTCCATTTCAGTCCCATCAGGTGGTGAAGAAAAATTCCTAAATGTTATGGCATGAAGACATATCTTCAAAATCATTAATGATTTTTTTCCCCCAACTCTGCAGACAGGTTAGTGAGCAAACTTCAGCCAAGTGGGAAACTGGGCAGCTACCCATATCCAGTTAGTTACACAATATACCCTCCGTTTGCCCGAGTGCCACTGCCTCCAATCAGGCACAAGAATTCAGGGAAGGTCTTTCTTAACCGCTTTGCGTTAAGGAGCTTCGTCAGCCTCTTGGCCGCTCTCGAAACTCTATTAAAAAGTAGTTTATGTTGCCAAATTGACAATCTCCTTTAAATTAGCGTCCATCCCGTAATAACAGCTGATTACAGTTCATGTTTGGGCAAAGCCGTCGAGTGTTGCTGTGGGAAACGGGTGCACCCCCCCCCCACGGCTGCAGAAAGTGCTGGTGCCGATCCAGTTCCTGCCTGTCATCTGCTGACCTCGCCATCGCTTCCCCATTGATAGCCACCATCTGTTGTCAGAGGGAAGATGGTCTGATATTTGGGCTAAATGCCACATTTCCGTGTGGGAAAATAACCCAAAGTAAATCCCCCCAGGGAGGTGCGGAAGCTATTTTTCCCAAAGATACGAATTGAAAACAACATCCAAATAAAAGCAGAAAAAGAAAAAAAAAAGAAAAGAAAAAACCAACCCACGATCCTGCAGAGAACGCCTGATTTCATTTCCTCAGTAATTTAATTTCATCTCAGGCTTGAAATGTGTGTGGGTCTTCAGGGCGGATCTTGGCTCAGGTGTCTAGGCTGTTCCCAGGGGCTGCGGAGACCCAGCAGGGCAGAGGTGCCCGGGGCCCGATCTCTGCTCGCCCGGGTCCGCCACGGCCCCGGACTCCGGGGCGCAGCTCCCAGCTCCAGCTCCCGAAGGCGCGCGGCGCCGCGACCCCTTTTGACACTTTCCCTCCTCTGGGATGGAGCAACTACTTAACATGCAAAGTTCCTCCCAGCCTGCCTGGCTCGCCCGGGATTGCTTCAGGAGCGGAACTGGCTTCTCTCCGAAAAGGCTGCCAAGACACCAAGTCCCGGACCCGTCCCGCCGCTCTCGGCCGCGCACACCGACCCGGCCGCTCCCTCCCCGCTGGCTCCGACCCCCGTCCCGCGCCTCGCTGCGCCCTCGCCGGCTCCCCGCCGGATTCCTGCTCCTCCGCGGGGCTCGGCACTCGGCGATCTTACCTTTTCTGTCCGCCACCGGGGCTTCGGGGGAGGATCCCACGATCAGACAGAGCAGCCACAAGGCTCTAGCTGTCATCTTTGAAGACAGGGCGCCCCGGCTCGGAGACGGAGCCGGCTTCGGCTCCTTTCTCTCCCCCAGCCCCGCTCCGCACCCCCACCCCGCTCATGCTAATGAGGGGCAGCCAGAGGGGAAGCGGGCACCGCGGCCGAGCGGACCATTGCAACAAAACCCCGCGCGGGGATCTCCTCCTCTTCCTCGGGGGACAGGCACGTGGCCTCGCACAGTGGCCCCTGGCGATGTCTTGGCGTCCGCAGAACGAGGATCACATCACATCCTGAACTTTCAACCTGGGTGGGTTGCGGGGCGGGGGGGGGGTGACAGCGCGGAGAGAGAGGGGCCGAGGGACAGGGCGGAGAGAATGCGTGATGGGAACGGTTTCTAGATTAGGTCAACAACTAATAAAAGATTAGTACTTAAGACAGCTCTGGCCTGTGGAAGGCTCCAGATGACCAAAAAAACGCATTCCAGAATGTGTGAGGCAATTCCTACAGAAACCAGGTCACTACCTCCCGGGTTGGATAAAACCATTTCGCCGTCCCGGAGAGCCCAGAGCCAGAAGGCTATAAAAGCCCTGAGCAGAAGAGTGCTTCTCCCGCCTCGTCCGCCCCCACTGAAGCTGCTATTGACTTGACTGCACGCATCACGTGCGCGCGCTAAGTGCCTTTTGCTTGCGGTGGTAGAGGGCAAAGATGAGGGGGACACCTTCCCAGCTCTCCGGCGGGCTCCTTTAGTCGCCTGTCCTTGCAATTACGTGGGAACAGTGTTCACCAAAAGAGAAAGGAACTCACCAAGCTGCGGCTGCTGAGGCCTTAGAAATCACAGCGCTAGAGGCCTGAGCAGCGTCTTTAGTATGACGTGCCCCCCCCCCAAAGAAAAAGACATGGGACAGGGAGGGAGACGGAGAGCAAGCGGTGTGGGGAGGGCAGCCCCCGCTTTGTGTTCCCGTCCTTTTGCAAAAGTACCTATAGGGAGGATCTGAGGAGTGACTGGTTTAATATCAGTGTAAGTAAGAAGATTGGCCTGAGCGTGATGGTGCCTCAGGCCTGCAAACCAGGAGGATCACAAGTTCAAATCCAGCCCTGGCGATTTATTGAGATCTGTTGCACCCTGTGGAGGTTGCTGGGAACGTAGTTCAGGCAGAGGCTGGGACGTTAGTCCTTGGTACCTTCTGCCTAAGCGCTCCAGTTGGCCTGTTGGCCTCTTGACTGAGTTTCCAGGCTGCTGGGGTGACAGGCCTGTGCTATACCACGCCCGGCTCAAACCAGACTGCCCTGAGGGTTCCGGTCCGAGGCTCCCAGCCTCTGAGGCAGCCAGAGAGGAAGCTTGGTGGGGGCTTGCAGAGCAGATTGCTACACTGGGAGGTTGCAGTTCGAGGACCGCTGTGAGGTGAATACGTGCATGTGAAAAGAGGCTGGGGATGGGCAGGGAGCTCGGTGGGAGACCTCCAGCCTGCCAGGCACCAGATCCTGGGCCCCACTGCCAGCACTGCCAAAGAAACAATAAATAAAGAAGTGACAATAGAAGCTGGCTACCCACAGGCGGACAGTACACTGGCGGGCAGCGCCGTGCCTTCTGCAGCTCAGCCACGTCTTGTCAGTAGACTGATTATGTTATAGGTCAGAGTCATAAAAGCAGATGCGTAAACCCGGCTACTGCTTATTGGCTTGGCACGGAGAGGCTGCAGGCAAGCCGAGTCGGAGGTCTGCTTGCTAATCAGAAGGTTCATGATGCGTATTAAGTCCAACCGCAGCTGACAGGGGTGTGGGCTGATCTTCCCTGACTCGGGCAGGGGAGCCCCGCTCTTGTCTTGAACAGAATGGTCCTCTGGTCTCTGCCAGTCCCTTGGAGCAGTCCCCAGGGACCAGATAAGTCTCCCTTATGCCTCGAGGCCCAGACTGTCCCTGTCTGCAGAGCCCACTCTCCCCCGAGCTCTTTCTTCAAATACAATGACATGAATTAGACTTAAGCTTTCTCGGTTACAACTACCCTTTAGACATAAGTTCCTGACATTACATTCGTGTCATCCAGGTCCAGCTAAGGGTGTCGGGGACCAAACTGTGTGAGGAAGATGTTGGGGACTATCTACATGACTTAGGTCCCCCAGTCTAGAGGCCGGTGTGACCTGCGTTAAGACCAGGGACGGGGACATGGTAGGCAGAAGGCTGCCTGCTTCCTGGGCTTGTGGGGAAAGCTGTAATCACGGTGCTGCTGAGTCCAGATAACATCTGCTGAGGAAAACGCAAAAAGAAGGGGCAAGAATCCAGGTATGGGGAAGGACCTAATCCCCATTCAGTTGTTCCCTTCGTGTAGCTTAACCTCTTCCTCATTTTTTATGCCCCAAATCTTACTGCAGTCACTGTGCCAGGGAGTTTATACTACCCATCCCTCTGCATTTCCTGCTGGCTAATAAAGTAGGTCAGAGACTGCAGGGCCTGTCCATTACTGTCCACTACAAGACAGTTCCTCCTGGTCCCCTCATATGCTGAATTTTGTCTTTTTTTTTGAGACAGGGTCTCACTTTGTACTTAGGTTGGTCCTGAGCTCACTATGTCATCCAGGTCATCCTCAAACTCACAGCAATCCTCCTGCCTCTGCTTCCTTAGTGCTGAGATTACAGGTGTGAGCCACCACGTCCTGCTGTCTCTGTCTTTTATTCTCTGTTGCCCCCCTACAGGTATCCGAGGGTCTGTGGCATGCACGCGCTGAATGCTGTGAACCCGACATCCCAAGATGTGGAGGCACAAGTGCGCTGGATGCTCCAGGGGCTCCCAGGAACCCCAGGTGGCAGCAGCTGGCAGAAGCTGCAATGTGCTGGCAATGCCAGGGCCTGGACAGCGTCAAGCTGGTCAGAAATCACTGCTGTGCTGGAAGAACAAAGAGTGAAAGGGACCGTGTAGCCAGAAGCCAGCTTATCGCTCGTGGCACGGGGACACGGGCAGCTGTGCACGCTCCTGTCACCCTGCCTAGCATTGTTTCTATCACCAAGCTGCATGGGAAAGCAGAGGATCACCAGGGTGTGTGGTGGGAGACACAGAGTCCAGGGAGTCTGTGCTGTTGTCATCTGAATGGCCCGCTGATGGTGCTGGTTCCCCACAGCCTCACACGTTCCTCTACATAGCGGGTGTGGATCCCTGTCTACATTCATGACTGCGTGGGGATTTCCCAAGTGATGGAAATGGTTTGGTCATTCACAAGCTTCCAGGGTCACACTGTGCTAGTGAGGTGACTCTGAGGGTCAACAGAAAGACCATGAGAGGCTCAGCCGAAGGACTTGGGGCCAGCTCAATCACTCCAGGGAGGAAAAGTTCATCGGAGACTGAGTTTGGTGCAGAGTCAGTAACTTTTTTTTTTGAGCCAGGGTCTCCCTTTGTAGTTCAGGCTGGCCCTGAGCTCAGCCTCAAACTCATCCTTGAACTCACAGCAATCCTCCTGCCTCTGCCTCCCGAGTGCTGGGATTACAGGCGTGAGCCACCACGCCCGGCACTGTGATATGTGGTACTGATTGCTGCTGGGCGTGAGTCTTCACGTCCAGTATCGTTGTATGTGGTTACCAGGGAGCCCACTCAGGTCCTTGCACTTGTAAGGCAAGTGTTTGAACCACTGAGCTAAATCCCTGGCCCCTCCGCCTTTTTTTTTTTTTAATGCTTATTTCTTATTTTGAGGAAGGTGTAGCTAAAGGGAGTCATCGCATATGCAGAGTCATCTGTATCCATGGGTTCTGCATCTTCGAATTCAGCCACTCTGTTAGAAAGTATTCCCTCAAATGGCATCAGTTTCTTGTTCATTATTTTCTAAACAAAACAGCAGAACAATTATTTACATAAGATTTATATTGTATCAGGTATTGTAAGTAATCTGGGGATGACTGAAGGAACATGAGCGGATAGCCAGGTGTGTGGCGCAGCCTGTGGTCCTCACACCTGAGACTGGGCAGGAGGATCACCATGAGTTTGAGGCCTGCCTGGACAACATAGTGAGCTCAAAGCCAGTCTGGACCACACAGCTAGATGCTGCCTAAAAAAAAAAAAAAATAGCAGCTGTGTGTAGGACTCACGCCTGTAATCTCAGCACTCTGGAGGCAGAGACAGAGGATTGCTATGAGTTCAAGGCTAGTCTGGGCTATCTAGTGAGTTCAGAGCCAGCCTGAATTACAAAGCAAGACCCTGACCCCCCCCCCAAATGTGGAAGTTGATGCACCAACATATTTAAAGTGTTTGTAGCTAAACAATGGGATTATGTAGAGCTGGGGATTGATTCTGGGCCTGCCTTGCAAGTGTAGGGGCCCAAATTCAATCCCTGGTAACCACATACAATGCTGGGCATGGAAACTCATGGCCAGCAGCAATCAGAACCACATACCACAGTGTCAGGTGTGGCGGCTTCTGCCTGTAATCCCAGCACTCAGGAGGCAGAGTCAGGAGGATTGCTGTGAGTTCAAGGATGAGTTCAAGGCCAGCCTGAACTACAAAAAGTGAGACTCTGTCTCAAAACAAAACAAAACAAAACAAAAAACCCAATGGGATTATAGTTCATGTTTTGCTTATGTATATCTAATTATTCAGCCACGAATATAAATTATTTGTTCTCCCTCTTTTTCTCTCTCTCTCTCCTGTTTCTTTGTTGTTTTTTGAGATGGGAGGTTCTCACTACATAATTCAGGCTGGTCTTGAACTCACTATGAAGCCCAGGCCAGCCTCAAACTCTCAGTGATCCTCCTGCCTCAGCCGCCCCAAGTGCTGGGACTGCAGATGTGTGCCAACACATCCACCCTCTTTTTTTTTTTTTTTGACAAGGTTTCACTAGTTACGCAGCTCAGGTTGGCCCTGAATTCATTATGTAGCTCAAAAGCCTTGAACTCATGGTAATGCTCCTGCCTCAGCCTTCTGAGTGCAGGGATTATAGGCGCGCACCACCGTGCCCAGCTGTCCTATCTTCTTACAAAGACACTAATCCAGGCTGAGCTTGGTGCACTTGCTTGTAACCCCAGCACTGACAGAGGCTGAGGCTCCTAAATTCAGTCTCACTCGGACAGTTTACCTAGACGCTGTCAAAATAAAAAGTAATGGAGATGGCGCGCAGTGGCAGAGCGCCCCTGAGTTCAGCCTGAATTCAAAATGGCAAAATAAAAAAGTAAAAACACAATAAACACCACCAATCCCTCCCGGGGGCTCTGTCTCACTAGTCCGGTTCACGGTCACGCCGAGGCCTCCAGCCCAAGCAGTCTCTCCTGGACCCTAACTCGCTTTTTAATTTGCACCCTCGGCGCCCTGCGCCGGGCGCGGCTGTCCCAGGCTGCGGGCCGCGAGCACGGTGGGCGCCTGCTCTTCCGCAGCCTGGGCCGCGGTCCCTCTCCGCCCCACCGCGCGCTCCCGGGAGCAGAGCGCAGCCGAGCGCGCGGGTGCGACCGCCAGGGAGGCGCCGACTCCAAGGGGCTGTCGCTGGGCCCGCAGGGCGCGACCCTCACTTTGGCCGCGCGCCCTCTGCTGGCAGGTCCCGGGACCTGCGGCCCGAGCCGTCTCCGCCTGACCCAAGTCCTCCCCGAGGGGCGGGGATGCCAGTGGTTCTGAGTCTCATCATCTTACTGCTTCTGTGGTGTTTTCAGTAGAAGAAAAAAATGATGTTTTTACTTTATTTTTTTGAACTGGGAATTGATTGACTGATTGATAGTCAATACGATCGATACTATCGATAGTCGATACTCCTTAAGCGGTAATTGCTTAGGGCAGGCTTGAACTTTTGATTCTCCTGCCTCAGCCTCCTACTTTTGGGAGCGAGTGCCAGGCTTTACTGTTATTTTTAAGGCTGGAGCCTGGTAAACTTTAAAGTGTAATTTTCAATGTTAATATTATTCTATTTTAATATACATTCTGGTGTGTTTTTTTTAAACACAGGTTCTCACTTTGTTGTAGTTTAGGCTGGTCCTGAACTCTAGCAATGCAGCCCAGGCGAGCTTCGAACTGACAGCAGTCCTCCTGCCTCTGCCTCCCAAGTGCTGGGATGACAGGAGTGAACCGTCACACCCGGCACTGTTGTACATGGTTACCAGGGATCAACTGGCCCTTGCACTTGCAAGCCGGAACCACTGAGCTAAATCCCTGGCCCTCTGGTGTATTTTCTGACAACAAGCTTTTAAATGTTAGGCTAAGACAATGCTAACAAATATTTATACTTATCCATGCATTTAAAAAATAAAAGTTGAGGGCCGGGGAGTTAGTTCAGTGGTTCTGGTGCCTGTCTTGCAAGCGCAAGGGCCCGGGTTCGATTCCCCGGTAACCACATGCAATACTGGATGTGGAGACTCAGGCCCAGCAGCAACCAGTGCCACATACCACAGTGCCGGGCATGGTGGCTCACGCCTGTAATCCCAGCACTCGGGAGGCAGAGGCAGGAGCATTGCTGTGATGTGAGTTTGAGGCTGAGCTCGGGGCCAGCCTGAACCACAAAGTGAGACCCTGTCTCAAAAAACCTAAAAAAATAAAATAAAAGTTGACCAGACATGGGGAGAAGGCCTGTAATTTCAGCTCCTGGGGGTTCTGAGGCAGAAGAATTGCATTGAGTTGGAGACAGGCTGGCTGGCTACACAGTGAGTTTGAGGCCAGCCTGAACTGCAGAACAAAACTAAAAGAAACTAAAAATAAATAAAATTGTGACTGGCATGGTGGTACATCCCTGTAATCACAACACTCAGGAGGCTGAGGCAGAAAGATCTCTGCAAGTTCGAGGCCAGTTTGAAGTAATAGGGATTTAGCTCAGTGGTTCCGGCCCCTGCCTCACAAACTCAAGGGCCTGGTTCCATCCCCGGAAACCATGTACAACAAGGCCAGGTGGCACTTCGGAGGCAGAGGCAGGAGGAATGCTGAGTTCGAGGCTGATCAGGACCAGCCTGAACCACAAAGCAAGACCCTGTCTCAAAAAACTAAAAAGAAAAAGTAAAACCTATCTGAAAACACTAAATAAATAAATTGAATAGAAAAAAAGAAAACTAAAATCCCCAAATGATCAAGTACAAAAATTGGAAGAATCAAAATGAAGGG